>CM053793.1:167545996-167715996 GCA_028749045.1 Cupressus sempervirens | reverse complement strand
GAATTTAACCTTAAATTCTTTTCCCAACCATTAACCAAATTGAACCGTTACCCTAAGATTTAACCAAGTTAAACGTTGACCTTAAGACTAAACCAAATCACCTAGGTAAACTAGAACTCAATACTATATTCAACACTTTATTAAAACAAAATTCAAACCTAACTTTTTTGAATTAATCTAAAAGCTCTAACTATAATTCTATATCTAAAACCAAATTTAGCACTCTAAAACTTAATTCAATTTATTAACTCTTGTCCTAATTGAAACCTAATCAAACAGTACAAACCAAATTGAACCCTAATCCTAAAACTAATTAAACATTGATATCAAGGTCTCAAAATGATACAATGTGCATTATATATATATGTATATAAATAGATCTATATACATGCATATGTGTCATGATATGTATATTTGCACATATCATGTGCACGTGTGTGTATATATATATGCACATGTATGCACATATATACACACGTGCATGATAGATATATGTGCAAATATACATATCATGCACATATATGCATATATAGATATATATACATATATATGCACACATATTTACTTCGTGGACCTAAATTGTACACTTGACAAGTTTATGTGCACACATGTATGTCTAAAACCTTTTAACATTCAATCTAACTTAGATAGAAATATAACTTGCACACATGTAGTTCTTAAAAGGTCCTTGAGTTACAAACATTATATATAACAACATGTGTGTTTTAAAATTTAGTTTTCTTTTAAGGTATATGTTCATTTATGTTTTAGGACTTTTATATATATGTAGACATGTACGTGCATGTTTAATTTTATTAAAACAATTTAGATATGTAAGTTTTTTAATTTTGTCAAATTGTACATACATATGTTAATATAAATTTCAAGTTTATTAAATGTCATACATTTAAATTTAAATTTTCAGGTTTACACATTATACATGCACCTACATACATTGACATGGCTGATCAATAGCCTTCTATCCCCCTTGAGCAGCCTGTCCCCCTTGAGCAGCCTATACCCGAGCCCCAGCAGCCTATCCCAGGCCCTGAGTAGCAGCCCATACCTGAGCCCGAGTAGCCTATCCTAGGCCTTGAGCAGCAGCATGTCCCCCATGATCAGCTACCTATCCCACCTGAGGAGCTCTATGATCGCACTAACCAGGAGATTCTTAGACTTCAAGAATCCCTGACTAGTGGCACATGCTCCAGTGTTTATAGTGGTACATGCCAGAGTATCTTACGCAACTTGACATTTATTCGAGATGAGATTCATGGCGCTGCTCCATATTTTGCACATACTATACAGACTGTCTGGTCTTTCACTCCAGGAGGTGCAGGGCTTGGTGCCCAAAGATGTCTTGAAGAGGGAATGTTTCCCTCATTATCTTTCACAAAAGTATGTGAAGGGGTATTCTCCCCTTAAGTGTATAGATCCACAGATGGATGCATTGATATACCCATGCTTCCTTGCTACCCATGGTCGTTATCCAAATAACGACCAAATTCCACTCTATTTTGCCCGACAACTTTATGCAGAGGTTCTCTTACGCAGGGCGGTGAACTACATAGATTTACCAGGACATTTATGATAGGGGCATGGTAGATTGGATGATAGGTAGCTAGGTCGTCCCCCACTGGCACATAGATCGATTGTCAGAGAGAGGGAACCTGCTATTTCCTCTGTGTTAGGTCCATCAGCTGATGAGGCCATGCGTAGCACTCAGTTATGTGGGGTCCTTCAGGGAGTTGGAGAGATTGCAACAGCTGTCAGATCTATTTTGAGTGATGAGGTTGGTTAGTATTTGATGTCTCTTCGGCGTTCCAGATCATCATCCTATGCTTCATCTTCAGGAGACTTGTACAGTGCAGCAAGCATCCCTTCAGTGGCTAGCTTAGAGGGTCTCACTGGAGTGTTGGCACAAGATACTATGATTGGTCTGGCTGAGGATCTATTAGATACATATAGATTTGTATCAGAGCATCTTAGCATACCCATATCAAATGTTTGAAGTCGTGTCCATGGTAGTACTAGGACACATCCTCAGCCATATTCCTCTCATCGATCAGGTAGTGGTCATGGTGGTAGTGCATGTGATGATCCATCTACTGACCACTCTTTTGCTCCAGAGAGACATATACATACCACAGACCCTTCAACCAGTGTTACAGTGCAGGCTCAGAGTTTAGGTGTGGGCCTTGATGATGTTGATTTGAGCTTGTCGACCACAGGATGGATGGACTTGTTGACAAGTGATGAGTCTACTTCTATGCCATCTCATCTACATAGTCCACTTGGCTCGTCATTATTAGGACATGTGCCAGTCACCAGTCATGGGGCCCACGTAGATCCAAAGATTGACCTTGATGCAATGTAGTGAAATTTGGATGCATTAGTGGACACGTCGATGCTAGGCAGTCTGAGTATTATTAGATGCCACCATCTACATAGGTAAATTTGTTTTTGTTCATGTTAAAATTTTAATCATTTCAAACTAATTTAATTTAGACATGTGCATGTGTGCACATGTATGTATATCATGCACGTAGATTCAAATGTAATCACATGTAGAGAAATTTTAATTTGATGTGTTGCACATGCACATGTACAATGTAGGGGGACATGCCTCTTTTTACTCCAGCTTTGATGCCATATCATGTACGTCGTTGAGACTCATTAGATGATGTCAGTAGTGGACAGGTAATGTTTAATTATGTTTTGATTATGTGTACATGTAAATTTCAATATCACTTTCTCTTGATTAAATGTATGTATGTATTGATATCACTTTCTCTTGAATTTATATATAGGGGTTAGCACATCCTAGTGAGCACCTTGATACTAGTCAGTCTTCAGAGCACGTTGTGAGGAGGCGTGGTGATGATAGTCCTGCACTTGATGATCTATAGTTTTTTTTTATCTAGATGATTTGTTGTAGACTTTCATCTAGAGAGACATTCATATATATTAGATAGACACTTTATATACACACATGA
The DNA here is from genome assembly GCA_028749045.1 of Cupressus sempervirens. Classification (NCBI taxonomy): domain Eukaryota; kingdom Viridiplantae; phylum Streptophyta; class Pinopsida; order Cupressales; family Cupressaceae; genus Cupressus; species Cupressus sempervirens. The sequence goes on along the minus strand of CM053793.1, from coordinate 167,713,000 downwards.
TGCATTGTTCATTCTTTGATGATAATTTACTATAGAGTCCTCTATTTTCATGTAGACTTATAATTTTTACCAACTAAATAATATTTCATACTTCATTCATTAATGTTTGTAGTTGTAAATGAAAATTTTTAGGAAATCTCTATCTATTTTTGTTATATTTTTATTTTAAGAATTCAAAACTCTTATCAGCTTATTGTTGCATGTATTAAAGCATGTAACTATTAGTGTATATTTGTGAGGCATCACGATTGATCCCCATGATTTACATTTTAATGACATAAGTATTTCTCAACCCATGTAGAGATAGCTTTGCTCATGCTTCTTGTTGGCAAGTGTTGTATGACCACCACAATACAAAATAAATTTCTACAATGTTGTTGTGAAGATGCTTGAAAATTATTGACAATGTTGGTGTTATGGTCTAGGTTGCAAACCTTGTTTCTCAGCCCAAGGTGAGGTTTCTACCTCAGAACCATAGGAAGAAGGGTATTTACAATGTTGTGGGGTCAAATGGTGATACATATCCCCTACAAACATGAATGAAACTGTCAAGATTTTTTTAATTTTTTGAAGGATGAACCTTTTATTAATGAGGGTGATTGGTGATAAAGTGATTGGATGCCAACATCTGGTGACAAGAAAGGTGTGTTTTATAATGACAATGATCCAATGTTGAATGATCACTATAACGATTGTCTAGTTATGCATAAATGAGGGTTGTTGGGTAGTAAATCTCCCTCTTCTCTAGGAATCTTTAATCTCACTTGGTAGTCTAGGTTTATAAAAGTTCATGCTCCTAGCTTAAACATAATTGAAAAGTTAACAAACAAACTGAATCTATTAAAAACAAAAAAAATTCACTAGAAGAACTTGAAGTTTTTCTATGCCTTACATAATGGTGAGTGGGAGCAGGGAGAGCCGTGTGAAGTTTTTGAGCGGGAATCTAAATTTGAAATCCTCTATACCTGGTGAGCATTTTAGAGATTCCCCTGTCGATTCTGGGGATGTTGAATTTGGAGATGTTGATGATGGCAGGTTTTTGGTAGACTCAGGAGGGGGCCCAAGAAGATTAAAAAATGGTCTAGTTTATTTGGGGTACAACCTACTGGAAAGTCTATTTTCCTGCCAATTAGTGATACTTCTACAAAGGATAAAGGTAAGTTCTAAATCAAAATCCCTGATCAGATTATTGATAGAAATATTTCTTGTATGGACATTACTTTGGTTGGGCATTTCATTGGAGCTAGAACCAATATTGAAGATGTGTGAGCTTTTGTTCGAAAAAAATGGTGTTTGAAGGGCCAAGTTGACATTTTAGAGATGGCTAAAGGATGTCTTTCCCTTTTTTTTTTCCTTTCTTGTGAGGAGGATAAGTGGGATATCCTCTATAACAGTCCTTGGATTATGGGAAGGCATACCATGTTGTTACAGAAATGGACCCCCAACCTTTACTCTCTGGATGATTTTTCTATTCAAGCCACTATTTGGGTGAGACTACATGGCCTCCTCTTTAGTTTTGGGTGGAAGATGTGTTCAAGGGGATTGCTAATACTTTTAGGGAAATCCTCTCTTTAAATCCTATGACTGCTTCTAGGAGGAGACTTAACTATGCTAGATTCTATGTTGGGGTTTCATGTAGTGTGGATCTTCTCAAATCTATCTCTGAATCTAAACTTGGTACTTGGGACCAAAGGATTGAGTATGAATCTATCCATTTTGCATGCTTCCACTGTAAGAAAGTTGGTCATTGGGCTAAGAAATGTCCTTCTTTGCAAGGAAAGGCTAAGAAGATTAAGAAAGTGTGGGTGAAGAAAGATCTCTCTAAGGGTGCGAGGGAAGTTTTAGATGAGTCTGTTGCCCCAAAAGACCAATCAAAGTGCTTTGATGGTGGTGTGGTGGGTAGTGTGACTGAGGGTGTGGAGAGTCCTATTGAAGAGACTATTTCCCCAAAAGACCAATCTAAGTGCTCTGATGGTGGTGTGGAGAGTCCTATTGAACCTTCCGAGATTGGTGCTCCTCAAGAACTTGGCTTAGTATCACCTCTGGTGTAGGAGACTAGTTTGACTACTTCTACCCAGATCCTTTTGGAGATCCCCAATAGTGATAGTTTGTAGAGGAATCAAGAAGGTATGGTGATCATGACTAAGGAGGTTAAGGTTTCTGTTATAGAAGGGACTCAAAAGGAGATAGGTGTGCCACTGCCTACTATTCATAAAGTCCAGGATCCCATGATGAAGGATGGTAACTTTGTTAGTGGTGAAGTCAAGGACCTTCTAGCAGTCTCTCATGTTGAGGAAGTAGTGTGGGATAAGGATAGTTCTGATGCCAACTAGACTGCGGTTGGTAAACAAGCTAAAGGAAGGAAGAAAGGAAGTAAAAAAGATGAGGACTCTACTCTAGTGAAAAATAATAAGAAATTCTCCAAAGTAGAATCCAAAATTGGGGAATCAAAAAATTGTAAGGGTAAACATGGAAGTTTTTTGTCTAAGAATGATGGATCTACTTTCAAAAATGGTGATGTTGGGTCTTCTCCATCATCAGTTGGAAGACCATCCAATTTGCAGAAAATAATAGCTGAGGCTAATAGGAGCATTGCTAATGGTAGTCAAAGAACCATCCTTGAATCAATTTTTTTTCATAAATTGTGAAGATAATTTATTGGAATATTTGAGGGCTAAATAACCCTCATAAACATGACATTTTGAAAAATATGATTAGGGATAACAGGTAGGACATTTTTGTTATTCAAGAAACTAAGATGCTCAAGGATAAGGTGGAATGCCTTTCTATTTTTAAGGGAGGAAAGATTATTGGTAATGATTTGGAAGGAGCGTCAGGTGGTATGGAAATTTTTTGGATTAATAAATGGATTCAGGGGGAACTCATTTATCAAAGAAAAAATATGATGAATGTTCAATTTTTTAATTCAAAAGATAATTTTAGTTGGGTCCTTACTAATGTCTATGCCTCCAATTCCAAATGGGGGAGGAAGGAATTGTGGGAAGAAATTGATAATCAGAGAAATTTTTTTGCTGAAGATAATTGGTTAGTTATAAGGGACTTCAATACCCTTTTAAAGGACACTAAAAAATGGGGTGGTAGTCAGACCAATTTGGATAATAGATTAGATCTAATGAACTTTATTTATCTTCATCTTCTCCATGATCTTGATTTACATGGAATTGAGTACACATGGATGAATAAAAGAGCTGGAAAGGACCTTATTCAAGTTAGGTTGGATCATGCTCTTATTAGTAATGATTGGTTTCTGAATTATAAATGTGCAATTAATGCTCAAGTTTGGGTGGGATCTGATCACTACCCTATTTTCTTTGTTGTTGATAAAATTAATTTTCATAAGAAATTTCCCTTCAGATTTGAAAAAATGTGGACTCTTGATCCAAATTTGGAGAGCCTCATTAAGGAGTGGTGGGATATTAAAGTGGAAGGTACAACAATGATTAGAGTGGCTGCCAAATTGAAAAATGTTAAGAAGATTATTAAGATATGGAATAAACATACCTTTGGCAACATTTTTGAGAATAAAAAAAAGATTGTGGAGGAGCTTAAAGACATTCAAGATAGGATTCAGATCAATGGTTATGAGGTGGTCTCTAGGGAAGAGGAAAGCAATAAACTGGTTGAACTTCATGATCTTATTTCTAAGGAGGAGATGTTTTGGAGACAATGCTCTAGAAAGGTCTTTTTGAAGGAAGGAGATCACAACACCAAGTTCTTTCATATGACAACCTTAAAGCATAGGATGGCTAATAGAATTTCCAAGCTTAATACGAATGAAGGTTTGACTGATAATGAAGAGATTATCAAAAGGGAGGCAATGGAGTTCTTTGGTAGATTTCTTCAATGGGAACTGATTTGAATTTGGATAAGCAGAATATGTTCCTGGAGTGCATTCCTTCTTATATCTCTGAGGCCCAAAATTTTTTCCTTACTTCCATTCCTTCTTCGGATGAGATTTCTAAGGCTATTTTCTCTTTCAAGGGTGACAAAGCCCTTGGTCCTGATGGGTTTCCTCTTTTATTCTTTCAGTAAATATTGGCATATCATTAGTGTTGATGTTTGTAATGGTGTGGAGGAATTTTTTGGCTCTAGAAACATCCTAAGAGAGTTAAATGGGACCTTTATAGACCTTATTGTGAAGAAGCCAGGTGCTGATAGAATGGATCAGTTTAGGCCTATTAGCTTGTGTAATTATTTTTATAAGATCATCTCTAAAGTTCTTACTCTTAGCATTCTTTCCCTTCTTTCGGCTATCATCTCAAGGCAGCAAAATGGGTTTGTTCTGGGTAGATAGATCTTGGATTCCATTATCTCAGTTCATTAAAATATACATTCTCTTGCAATGTCAAAGAAGAAAGGGTTTCTTCTTAAGCTTGATCTCTCAAAAGCCTATGATAGAGTTGACTGGAATTTCCTCCTTAGTGGCTTGGAAGCATTTGGCTTTAATAAGAGATTTTGGGATCTTATCTTTATGTTAGTTTCGTCGGCTTCTTTTTTTGTGCTTTTTAATGGATCCCCTACTTCCTTCTTTAAGGCTTCAAGGGGTCTTAGAGAAGGGGACCTGATCTCTCTTATTCTTTTTGTTATATTGGCCAAATGCTTGGGGAGATTTGTGATTAATATGGTGGTGAAAGGGGACTTTGTGGGCCTCAACCCCTCTTCTTCTGCTCTTGTGTGTTCTCATCAACAATTTTTTGATGATTCTCTTGTCATGGGGGAGGCTTCAGTGAGGAATGCTAGGAACATTAAGAAGACACCGATTGACTATGGAATGGCCACTGGTCAAATCATTAACTGGAGTAAAAGTGTGATTTACTTTATCAATGTTAGTGAGGCAAGAGAAATTAAGATGAAAAAGATCATTGGCTATGAGAGTGGCTCCTTTCTAGGAACCTATCTAGGTTTACCTTTGGGATTGACCCCTCTTGACAGCTTTTGGAACTCCCTGATTGATAAAATCCACTTAAAAATTTCTGGTTGGAAAGGCTCTCTCCTCAGTTATCATGGTAAGGTTATTGTTTTGAAGTCCATCCTTCAAAGTGTACCACTTTATTCATTGAGTGTTTTCAAAATTTTGAGAAAGTTTGCCCTTGCTATTGAGAAAATTCAAAAGATTTTCTTATGGACTAGTACGAAGACTAAAAAAAAGACTCCCTCTAATTGCTTGGAAGAATGTTTGTATTCCCTGGGGGAAGGGAGGGCTCAGCTTGTGAAGGATTTCAACAATGAATGAACTCTTACTAGCTAAATTACTTTGGAGATGGCACAAGGAAGAGGGGGAATGGAGGAATATTTGGGCTGAAAAAATATTATAGGGACCAATTTGATTTTCAACATTTCCTTTCTTTTGATGTTGATCAAGGGGGTTCTCTGATATGGAAGAATGCTCAAAAATTTAAACATATTTTAAGGAAAGGGGTCAAATGGAAGGTGGGAAATGGTAGGAAAGTTCTTTTTTGGGAAGACATTTTGATCGTGGATCACCCTCTTGGTGTTGATCCAAGGTTGAATAGGTATATGGAGCAGTGCAAGAATCAGTATGGCACTTTTGTGAGTGATTATTGGAAGGATGATTTGTGGGTGAATCTTCATAGGGTGGACCAAAATTTGGTTGAGCTTGGTAAGTGTTTGAATGCGTGCTTTCTTAACCATGAAGAGGATGTTCCGATTTGGAAATCTGATCCTAGTGGTATGTACTCTATTGCTTCAGCCTTTGCTAACTCTTTTGATGATCTTGATGAACCTTGTTGGGCTATGGCTTGGGCGAAAGGTTTGACTCCCAAAGTTAATATCTTCTTTTCAATTCTTCTACAAAATAAAATATTAACTCTTGACAATCTTAAGAAGAGAGGTTTCATCATTGTTAATCGATGTGTTCTTTGTAAGAATGATGGGGAATCGGTGGATCATATTATGCTATATTGTCCCTTTACTAAGAAGGTTTGGGATAAAATTTGGAGCTTAATGAATGTGGATTGGGTTTTCCATGCTGCCATCCTGCTGTTCTTTTCTAATTGGAAGGATCCTTCCAAGAATGCTTTGATTATTAAATTGTGGGATTTTATTCTTCCATATCTATGTTGGGGCATTTGGAAGGAGCATAATAATAGGATCTTTAGAGGGGAGGATTCCAGTCCTGCTTAGTTTTTCTATAAAGTCAAGGTCCTTATGATTGAAAACATTAAAATTTGTGGTTCTGGACAATAACCTTGTAATGAGTGGGAGGTTGGGGTGCTTAATAATTGGAATATAAGGAGTCTGGGTATGAATGTTAAGGATCCTAACCCTAGGGAGAATGCTAGATGGGATTGTCCTTCAATGAATTGGTTTAAGATAAAATTTGATGGGGCCTCAAAAGGAACCCGAGTAAAGCAAGTTGCGGAGTTGTTATTAGAAATTCTAATGGTGACTTTGTGGGAGGCTTGGCTATACCATTAGGGAGTCAAACAAATCACGTTGCTGAAGCTTCTGCTACTCTTCATGAACTCATCTACACCAAAAGTATGAATTTGAAGAATATATGGGTTGAAGGTGACTCCCTCAATATCATTAATTGTTTAAATAATATAAATCCACCTTCATGGACTATCAATAATATTATTTCCAAGGCTATTAACATTATTAATTCTTTCCAAAATTTCATTATATCTCATAACTTTAGAGAAGCCAATTGTTTAGTTGACTGGGCTTTGAATGTGACTTGTGTAAATTATCATAAAATCATTTGGGAGTCATATGATACCTTACCTCTAGATGGCCACCATCATATCGAATATAATAAATGGAGATCTCAGCAAAAATACTTTAATTATAATGGTGTCAGTGAATTTTAATTATGAGTTTAACTCCTTTGGAGTGAGGTGGGTTATGATTTTTAGAAAGGTGGGCTTTTCGCACAGAGTCTAGGCAGTTTTTTCCTTTCCTCTTTTCGGTAGTGGTGTGGTTTTTAGTTGTAGAGTGTATGGGAGTTTTTAGAGAATGAAAACTAGTGAATTTAGTGCAGAGATTACGGGGGGAAAGAGGAAAAGGGTGGAGCTACCTAGCTGCTCTGAGTGGAAGAATAAGTCAGAGGTGTTGGACATTCTAAGGCGTGGCAATTTCATAGGGTACATGGAAAGGCTTAGAGGCAATAATCTAGCAATTATGCACCAATTCATTAAATCATGGAAGGATGGCTTTGTGATAGTTAGGAACCAGCATATGGATGTCACTGAAGAAGTCATAGTGAAGGATACAAGGTTGGACATGGATAGGATTAATTTCTATCAAGAAAGGAAGCTTTTAGACAAGGCTATCGATGACTTTGTGGAGATAGAACAAGAGAGAAATCATTTGGTCAAAATAGGTAACTCATATTATAACCCGATCTCTATTTCTCATCCATGGCATTTTGTGCTCTTTGTGATTATGGAATATCTAACTTTGGATGGGAGATTCACTAAGCTGTATGGGTATCATTTTATGTTGGCAAATCATTTCCAACATGATGTTAGGATCAATTTTCTTTTTTATCTTCTGTAGTCTCTTAGTATTTCTACCCAGGCCATTCAGAAAGACCTAAATGGAGAGCATGTTTACCATGAGGGTCTCATGGTATTGATTATGAATTTTTTAAAGTCTAATTTTTTTTTGAAACCCAAGAGTTTGAAAGGGGCTGATCAGGATACGAAAGGGAGTATCCTGGATAAGGGCTACAATTCTAAGACTCAAGATGAAGCTGAAGGGGGTTTGGGAAATTTAAAAAAGGGCTTGAGTGGAAGTTCAAAAAAGAAGAAAAAGACTCTTGAGGATGATGACTCTGACCGGGACTGGGAAAGTGACTTCGTGGAGGAAATTGTGAGAGACCATTACAATAAGAGGAGTGGAGGAAAAGGAAAGAGTAAAGGCTGTCATGATGATTGGGTCTCTGCTCCTTTCGATGATGAGCATCTGGCTCAATGGTTGGAGAGGAAAAGAAAATCCTTAAGGTGATAGGAGGATATGTATAAAACTACGAAGGATGGGGAATTAGACAATGAGGACAATGGAGAATAGGGGCATAAGTTAGATTTGGGTGATAAAGCTGAAGGTGGGCTTGGGTTTTACAAGGGTTTATTTGGCAGCCCAAGTTCAATTCTAAAGGATATTGGTGTCCTCAAGCATCAAATGTAGCCGCTGGGCAAGGAAACAGAGCAACTCAAAAAAACTTCTAGAGGGGAGCGGACATTGGGGCAACATATTAACAAACTTTCGAAGGTTATTGGGAATGGAGAAGAAGTGAAAAATCTCATGCATAAGATAACAATGCTTGAAGAAAAACAAAGGGTCATGGATAAAGATATTAGCAGCATTCAGGGGAAGGTGTAAAAACTGGAAACCAAGCTAGGTAATTTGGATAAACTATTCAAACAATTGGTGGACAATGTGAGTAACCTCTTGAAGAGGAATGAGTGTGACAAGGGCCAGGACTCCCTACCAGGGGTAGAGACTCAAGGACTAAGAAAATGTACCCGTAATCACTCTAAAAAGAATGAGGAAGTTAGTAAGAAGGATGAGGTGAAGGCTACTATTGAAAATATGCAAACTCTGGTGGATCAAGCTGTTGACCTAATAAAGACTTCTTAGCTGGTCAGTTGATATTCTTTTGTTGTACTTTTGCTATTTTTTCCAGCTTTGTCTTGTGTGACCTCATGAATGTTTTTGTTTGAGATCTGTTTCATGTTGTTCTATGCTTCCTTTCTTTGATGTTCTTTTCTCTTAGACTTATATTGTTGTAAAGGTTTCAAGTCCTTTAAAACTTATTTTTACTTAATCAAAAATTGAAGTTTTTCTAAAAATTGGAGTCATAACTAGGTTGTCATCTCTCTAGGATGTACATAAATTGAATCTAATGAAAAAAATTAAACAAATGAATCAAAAAAATCAAAGTTTCCAAGCTTCCACTTTTTATACATGCGGAAAAAATATTGGCCAAAGTAGATGAATTTAGTTCCACGCATGCCAAATGCATTTGCTTGACTATTTCAAACTCTTTTCAACAAATCCACCTTGTGCATATCCTAAAATCAAACTGGGAAAAGATTAAAGGAGACAAAGTTAAATGAGATTTATTCATTGTAAACCATAACAATTTTTTGTTGACTTTAAAAACAAAAAATACAAAGGCTAAATTTTTTTTTTATGAAGAAGATAAGAAAGTAAAAGGCTAGCTAGAAAATTCAGCAACACCATCGCCAAAAAAAAGAAGTGTTTAAATGTTCTTATTTGTTATTTTTGAAAAAAAAAAAGTGTTTAGATGTTCCTATCTGTTGTTTCTAAAATGCTACAGTATTAGATTTTTAATTTGCAATGTACAAGTCATTATATTGTCATCATTGGTTGATTAATGTCAAACTTATGGGAAGGTTGGTGTTAGTATTTTCATTAATGACAAACATTATCAAACATAATGTATCAATATGTTTGAAGTATTTTTTTAGAATGATGAAATGATGACTGAGTACTTGTATTATATTTTGACTAAGTATGAATATTTTATTTCACAAATAGCTTCATTGACCACTCCTCTCAACATTTAACTAATAGCTAATATGTATCCTTAAATTAATTTTAATTAATTACAATTACATAAATATAAAAATAACATATAAATTTTGAAAAAATGATTGATTGAGGAAAATCCTAAAAAAATTGCTCTGCAAAGTTAGAGTGTGTGCAGGCCTGCTAGCCTTTTCTAGAAGCATTACTTGTACTTTGGGTGGTCTTGTGTTTGCATGAATCATCTTTTTTTCATCGGTTTGATCTCATTGTTCATTTTTGATTTTATGATATCTTCAATCTTTCTTTTTTACTTGCCAGCTTGTATTAGGGATACTCAACGCTGGCTCTGGCTCACTCTTGTGAGTTAGGGTTAATGGGTAATGATGAATCTCCTTCACAATAAGGGGATATTGAAGAACCTTGTAATGATTAGCTGCATTGTGATCAAGATACTTTATGCAATAATAAAGAAGTAAATGTCGTGGGGGTTTCTAAAAATGATGGAAAACCCATCCCTCATAACAATAATGATACCAACATGAAACCTTCCTATAAGGAAGTCTTGTCAGATGAATCTCTTCCTTTGTGCAATGAAATTTTTGAAAGAAAGCTTGTTGTAGAATACCCTAAAGGAGTGGGAGGAAGCACAACTAATGGAGATGCATAGGGAAATGGAAGTGAACCCAAAAATGGAGAAGACAATAGGGCTTTGTCTAATGGTTTGAAAACTCTTTCCTTGTCCCCAAATGAAGATATGGTTAAGGAAGTTAGGGTAGAAAAAAGCCATCTAAAAGATATAGCTAATTTCTTTGTGTATTTAGTTCATAAAGCTTTACCATCTTGCAAATATTTTGATGATTGGTTGAATTTAGTTTGGGGAAAAAATTTGGCATTCATGTTAGCTTCTGCAAAATGATACAGAAAGGTAATTTTTGTTTGAAAAGCCACAATATGTAGGAAAGAGTTGTTAAAAAAGGATTTTAGAATGTGTGTCATTCTCTTTTCTATGCCTTTGCTTGGTCTCCAAAAAGTAATTTTGATAAAGTTTTAGAAAGGTCTACCCCTAATTGAGTAGAAATCAAAAACCTTCAAGCCAAATTTTGGCCTTTCATCTCCCAAAGTCTTAGCCCTCTTGGCTTTTTTCTTCAAATTGAAGAATCTAGGGTTAATCTACCCCATCTTAATGCTAGGATCCTTATAGGATTTCCCCGAAATCATTGCTTTAGATATGAAAGGAGAGAGTTTTTCTTGGGAAGTTTCATTACTAGGAAATCTTCATGCTTGCTTCCATTGCAAGCGTAATGTGCATGTCAAAAAAGACTGCGTGATGATTAAAAATCAGTTTGATAATGTTGAAGTGTTTATTAAACAAGCTAATGGGGATACCCATAAACTAAAACAAAATGAGGGTCCCAAAAATCTAAATAAAAAGACCAAGGTTGTCAGCAATGATAACCCTAAAATGGATAATTTAGAACATGCTATTGGAAATAAGAATATTGATAAACGGTAATTTACTATTCTCTCAAATCCTTTGTATGATAGGGATTTTGTTTTGATCTCGGTTGATCATAGTTCTAATAGTGTAGCATCTCATCCTATGATCCCTATTGTTTAGAGGAAAGCTGAGGTTGATGAACTAGGTTCAAATACAATTCCCATTACATTGAATTCTCAACATCGAGCTTTTAAATCCATTAATGAGAAAGCCTCCAAGATTAGTGCTATTATTAATCCTAAAGATGTTTTTATTCCCTCACTTGAGACCTCAAAGGAAGTAATTACGATATGAGAAACTAGTTTATTGAAGTTGTGAGGAAGAAAAGGAAAGCAAATGAAAGAAATTATCTTTCCAATAATGATAGGAACAAGAGTGATATTTCCAATTGTTCTAATAGATTATATAAGAATCAGAGACCTCCACCAAAATAATTGTTTCTTATGTTACATCTACATAGCTAGAATGTGAGGGGACTTGAGATGTTTGACAAGAAATATGTTGTTAGGAATTGTTGTAGTAAATTGAAGAATAAAGATCTAATTTCCTTACAAAAGATTAAGGTTGTTGGTTTTCAGGCCTCATGCATGTTGAAACTTCTGTAGGATTGAGCCTTGGGATTTCATTTTGATCATGAAAAAGGAAAAGGTGGTGTTGCTATCATAATTGGTCCAAAATGGATGGATCATGTTGTAGATCATGGATGCTTTCCATGCCAAAGATCTTTTTGGGTGAACCTTAAAGTGGATAGGGTTTTGTGTGGTGTTTGTAATGTTTATGCTGCTAATGACTATAGAGAGAGAGCTAAACTTTGGGATTGGTGTGCCTCTTGTGTTCCCAATGGTCAATGGATATTTATAGGTGACTTTAACATGGTAGAAACTGGTTGTGATAAGCAAGGTGGGTTGAACCATAAGTCAAAAGGTAATGAGCAATTTTTTTGGCTCAAGCTTAAAAGGTGCCTCAATCTCTTGGATCCCCTTGAGTAGAGAAGGAGAGATTTTTAGGACATATGATTCACATGGTGTAACAATTAGGGGGGAAAGAATAGAGTTTTTTGTAGACTTGATAGCATGTATGGAAACTCCTCTTTCTTTTCCTTTCATAGTGATGAAGGACATTCCCTTGTTGTTGTATCTTCAACCTCTCTTTCTGATCACTCTCCTATCTAGACCTTGGTTCTTTTTAATGATAGCCTTGATACCAGTAAATGTAAACCCATAAGAAATACTGTTAAGTTTAACTCTTCTCTCCTCAAATATTTTGACACCAAGAATGTCACTAGAATGGCGACTTCTCTTTCCAAGATGTGTACTTAGTCTTTGAGACCCCTTGAACAATGATACATGTTTGTTGAAGACTGGTAGAAGGTGTATCAAATTATTGTTAAAAAATATGCTAGTGATAGAAACAAAGATGAATATGATCTCCAAAATAAGCTCAGTGAAGCAGAGTTTGAATTACAAAATAAGGGAGATGATCCTATCTTGGAAAAATTGTTAGGGTCTATCAAGCACCAACTTAGAGTTCTGCAAAGAGTCAAGATTCAAGGTGATGAAACTGTAAAATTTGGCAACCCTCACCGGCGGCATTTGAGTGCAGACAGGATCCCATTTGATGAGAGGAATTTTGATGAAGCATGGACTAATCAAGTCATCTCTTCCCTTAAATACAGAATTGAGGAATAATAATAATAGCAGGGATCTGTTTTATTATGATGACAGGAACACTGTTGGGGCAAGTTGAGAATTCAAACTATAATGATTGGGCACCTTCTAGATTGGGGGTTTACGCTGATAGAAATTTTTTACACTCCTCTGTAGATCCTGTGAATTTAATTGAATATTGGAAACATAATTATTCAGAAAACCATGTACTTGAGCACAAAAAATTTGCTTATTCACAGCCAGACTGAGTAATTGATCAGCATAGAAAACTTTAGCAACAGCCTTATACGGCACCTGAGCATTCAAATCTCAAACAGACTTATTTCCCAATAGAACATAGGAAACCACAGTCATATTCTCTTACCGAGTATGGAAGTGAGCAGCAGAAGCAAGGACAAGGACCGAGCTTTTGGTCTGCAGATCATTTAGAAGATCATGGCTTACAGAAGGGGAATAATTCAAATGCATGGTTTGGTGATCGGAGCTCAATTGGGAGTAACAGTAGGGTTCATGGCACATCATCATTTGGGTTGCAGAGGTAGTCAAGCAGAAGTAGCTATGTTGACAGTTATCTTTTAGTGGATTTCCCCTTACCAACTCTATCACCTTCCATGTCTTGGAATGCCAGTGATACTGCCATCATTAATGCACTTTATGAGGAGGGATGTAAGTATGATGATCCCAGAATTGGGCACAGCAGACTGAAGAGAGTTATAATTTATAGCTTACTCTTGCACTCTGCCTTACTGCAGAAGCATCTTTGACAGATGAGCTTCATTTCCTTGTCAGTGATTTTCAAGCAGCCCCTAGTAACACATTTGTAGATTCTATTAAAATATCAGAAGCTTCATCTCATCATTTTTGGGTAAATGGAAGCTTATCGTATCATGACAAAATAGAAAATGGATTTTACTATATTTGGGGGATGAATCCATATGTTTGACAATATGCAACAAATTAGCTGAAAGTCATCAAATGCCATCTTTAGAATCACTAAGATCAGTTGATGGATCTGATTCATCAATGGAGGTTGTCGTGATAGTTAAGCAGGGGGATTCACATCTTAGGGAGCTTGAGAACATGGTACTTGCACTTGCTTATGGTTGTAGTAACAATAGACAAGTTGGTGGAGAACTTATGATTTAGCATTATTCATAGTATTATTCATATCATTCCAGTAAAATTGAAAAAAAAAAAAAAAAAAACTGTAACAGGTCCAAAGAATGTGAAACTGAAAATATAAAATGAAAGAGAAAAAATATAAAATGCTGAAACTATTGATTCTGGATCATTTCGATACAAACTGAATTCATGCTAAAATGACACTGAATGATATATTAGAATGATATGAATAATATTGAATAATTTACATTGATGTCTGAGCATTTTTATATAGTTTTATTTTTCCTTACAACAACTACTTAGGGGATACTTACTGGAATAACTTCCCAGCAACTATATATTAAACTGATTTTATTAATCTAATCTAAACACAAAAAACTAACCTAATTAATGTAATAAACCTAACAGTTTGCATGTTGATGGGGGTGCATCTTTGACGGAATATGGGGATCTTATGACACGCTGGAAAATAAGCAGTCAGATGTTAAGAGACTGTTTAAACAGTATTGTCCTTCCAATAGGCAGCTTATCTGTGGGTCTGTGCAGGCACCGGGCTTTACTTTTCAAAGCATTGGCAGATATAATTAACTTACCTTGTCGGATTCTTCGAGGATGCAAATATTGTGGGATGGCCGATGGTTCATCATGTCTGGTTCAATGCGATACCGAAAGGATCCTGTGTGCAAGCAAATGCAGTTGACAGGCAGCAAGACACAAGCTTGGGACTCCTTGCATTTCTAACATTTGCTTACAGCATTGGTAATGGTATTCAATTGGAGGGTATTCAAAAGGGATGATAGTCAGTTTCATAGAATGGAACGTCTTTATAAAGGCTTAATAAGCTCAACCGTGGGCAGGGAGAGTTCGATGGCAATACATTTTCTCTATTTTGGCCTTTCAAGCATTCAATTTTATTGTAACCCTTAAGGTCGACATGTAAGGATTGACACGTGAGTTGCACAACAAGAAGTGACTATTTTGAAATTTAATTATATGACTGTCACAGAAAATATAGTCTTGGTGCAGAAGTCTTTTATGGAGGGCACTAAAACGTTGAGTCGGATTCCAATTGCGTGAGGAGCTTCAGTTGAAAATCTGAAGAAATCTGTTGGCTTTAGTGTGATATAGCAGGCAAACACTACGCAAGACTTACATTGAGTGACGCGTGAATGCAAAGAGCTCCAAGTTAGGAAAGAAATTGAAGTCATCCTTTGAGGAACCACCGAAGCTTGAAAAACGTACTATCTTTAGGCACGATGCCCGGCTTGGTCTCCCAATACAACAATGATCACCTACAGAACCCGACATGCCAAAAATTTGCAGTGGCAGTCCATGGTGACATTTAAAATATTCATACACAGACAGCGATGGAGGACAGATGACTTGTTTATGACGGCAATGCAATCTGCACAACAAGACATAATAGAAGATGAGGCATTGAATCAATAACTTAGACATTACATCTGCCATTTCCCGTCGATTGGGGCAATATAAAAGGTAACTATGATTGAAGAAAGAGATGATTGGTGACGCCTATCCAAGCCAATGCATAAGTATAAGTTGCAATTAAAATTCTTTGCGATGATAATTTTCTCTGAAGGCAATGAACATGAAACTTCTAATTAAATTAATATTTGCCGGCAAAGAAGAAAAGCCCGATAATCACAAAGCTAATTTAGGTGATTATATTAAAAAAGATGCAATTAAAATAATCTATAGTAAAGTATTAGTAAATAGAAGGATGCGATTTTTTTGATGAATAGTCCTTTTCAATTAATAAAATTTACTAAGATTACAATTCACAAAAAAGGGCTGGGGGATACAAGATCACCCCGCGAATGAGTTCAATTGGCCGAAGCTGGAGTAAACAACATGGCCACAGCCAGGAGCTATAAACTATTCATCAAAAAAAATATTTAAAACAACCTCATGCTGCCAAGGCAGTACCAGCAGAGGGAGGAGGATCATCTTTATCAAGAGATCCCCATGCATCAGTGGGATTGTGAAGCGGACTAGGAACAGTCCAGCCGTCAGCAGCATCTGCAGGATCTGGGGTAGTTGCAGTCTCCGCATCCTTCTTGTCTGGCCGCGGAGGAGAAATTGCCTCATAGTTTTTTAGATGTTAACATGTACACTAATGCATGCATTTGTAACAATGTCATTATGCAGATACAGGTGCAAGCTAATAAAGGATGCGATTTTGAGTATTGAAAGAGAGTAACTTTTCTATTTGAAAGGTCGCATTTTTAGAAGAGAAAGATATATATATATATATATATATATATATATATATATATATATATATATATATATATATATATATATATATATATATATAGGGGAGACATTGCAAGATACAATACATCCGAACATTCACACATCCACTTTCAGAAGAAGCATTTTATATTTTTTATTGTACTCAAGGATAAGGGCTATATTATGATTTTGTAATATAAAGTCTATTATTTTATTTTTAAAATAAAATAAAGTGTCTTTTGTTTATTTTTTATATGGCGTGGAGATTTAAACTGCTGGTGAATCATCCTTCATAATTATATTTTAGAATTTTGTATATAATTTTGATATCTGATAAGTGGACATGGTCAATTAGAATTTTAAATTTGATCATCATAGGTGTTGTGAAATATTAAATTGTTTTCGTACCTCTGTCCAGTTTGTCTTAGTGCAGTTAATATTCAATCTGGACTGATTTAGGATTGCATTATAATTGGTCTATCGCATCTAGATTATTAAAATTATTGACAGTATAAGTGCATTGAACATTATGAAGTTATATGTAAAAGTTCCTCGAAGTTGACTCTATTGCCCGGATGAGCAAAAGCACTGGTCTTTTATTATTGAAGTCAGAAAATCAATATATTTCTTCTGCAAGCATCAATTCCATTATTTACAAAATTTGCACAAAACATTCAACTATTATCCAGCATCTAGTTTCATTTTGATTGAGTTCGAAGACTTTGCCAGCTGAAGAACTCAAGAAGTTTAAATTCGCTATAAAAAAGCCTTGAACCGGGTAGTCAGCTTTTGAGGTAAAGGTTTACCCGCCTAGGTGTAGCGGAGCCTGAAGTATAGAGGAATCAAGAGGTATTCCTATTCGTTGGCCAGAATTGATTGAGAAGTCCAATCGGAGAAGTGGCAGGCTCTTGGATTTCCAATCTGCAGTTTTGGGAACCAACACAAGGTCAATAAATTCAAGCTAAGATGAAGTGGTTGAAAGATCATATTGGTTCAAGATATTTTTTTAATATTATAAAAAATAAACAAAGGAGAGAACTAATTGAGGAAATTCAGGTTGAAGAAGGTAATACTAAAGACCCTATTCCAATTAAAGATGCCTTCGATAGTTTGTAAAAACTTTTTTCATTTGAATTTGGACAAGAACATAAAAATGCCATAAGAGGTTTCTTAAGTATTATTCCAAAGAAACTCAATGCTCTAGACAAAAATAATCTTAATAAACATATCTCACTAGATGAGATTATTGATGCCATTATGTCCATGAAGAATGAGGAATCACCAGGGTTGGATGGACTCACAACTGAGTTTTACAAAGAAAATGTTGAATGGATAGGTGAGGAATTGCCAATTTTCTATAATGATGCTTATGATTTTGGTTCTTTGGGTCGTATAGTCAACAAAGGTGTTATCAAGTTACTTCTTAAAAATGTAGATAAATCTTCGGTTAAAAATTTGAGACCTATAATTCTACTTAACTTGTCTTATAAAATTATTGCCAAAGTGTTACTAGAAGAATTGCATTTATCTCGCAGAATTTTGTTTTAGTTATGCAAATAGGTTTCATTAATGATATATATATATATATTAGAAAACATCATTAGGAGTTGGGAAAGTACGCATTGGGAAAAAGTAGATGGGTAAGATGTGGCTATGGTTCAGTTAGATTTTGAAAAATCATATGACAGGGTTGAATGACCCTTTATTATTGGCATGCTAAAGGCATTTGGGTTCCCACTGTATTTCTGTAGATGGATAGAGGTCCTCTTCAAAAACTCCTCTACAGTGATTGATGTGAATGGAGAATTTTCTAAGCCTATTACTTTATAAAGATCTATTACAAAGGGGTGTTACATTTCCCCCTTACTGTTTGTGATTGCTCTTTTTTATATTCTCAAAGATAACAATTTTGGTAACCCTATTAAAGGTATTTGTCTCCCCAATTCAAAAACCTTGATTAATGCCTAATTTTCTAGTGACACAACATTATTTCTTGAGCTCTCAGAGAAGAATTTCTGTAGAGCAATTAAGAGGCTAAATTTTTTCCACTTGGCTTCAAGTGCCAAGGTTGCTCCTCATAAATCCTTTATTCTCGAATGGTCTGATTCTTTGTCTAGATGATTGAACAATATGAGATGGAAATGGGTTGGTCCCAAAACTATTGTAAGATATTTGGGTATTCCTTTTGCAATTGAACCCTCTATCTCTAATATGTGGAACTGGATTTATGGTAAGATTAATAGAAAACACATCAAATGGAAAACTCATTCCCTCTCTCTTGCAAGAAGAGTTTAGCTTGTTTAGAACATATTATCCTCTCATCATATTTACTTTTCTTCCCCATGGTTGTTTTCTAAGTATCAAAATAACATGCTTGAAAAAATTCTAAGGGACTTCTTATGGTCTGATGGTATGGGGTTTATGAGTAGACATTGTGTCAAGTGAGAATGGTGCTACCTACCTAGGCATCTGGGGGGTCTTGGATTGAGAGATATAAAAGCCCATGGGGTTTCTTTGGCTTCTAAGTAGAGTTATAAAGCATTATTGGGAGATGAACCTTGGAAGGTTCTTATCAAAAATAATATTGAAAAATATGTTGTTAAGAAGGGCAAGAAATGGTTCAATATACCTCTGTGGGATATCATTATGAGAGAATTCAAACTTAAAATATTTGGTTCTAAGGTATTTAATTCCTTCTAGAATGCTTGGTCTCAAGTGAGGGAATCTATCTCTTTAAGGAATGATGTAGGTGGTCCTCCTAATTATATTATTTTTGAAAAATATATTTGGTGGGGACTGTATTTGAATAATAAGCCACTAGATTCAACCCAAAGTTGTTCTACAAAAAATTGGGATAAGATGGGCATTTCTACTATCAATGATGTTAGGATTAAACCACAAATAGAAATAAGAATTACATGCAAATATAACCAATAACAAAAAATAATAGATCACACAGAAAAGAACACAAGACACGAAGATTTAATGTGGTTCACCCAATACCTGGGCTACATCCACCAAACAGAAAGTCTGATATTATTACGATCTAGTGATTATAACCTGATTACAATCTATAATCCCTTATAGCTCAATATTTTTGCAAGAACCAATTTTGCATCACAACTATGAAACAATCCCTAACCCTAAGCTCTATTTATACAATCATATTTACTGCTTTAGGGTTATAATTAATAATTACATGTCAGATCAAAATCCTGATAAAATAGGGCCCAAAAATGTCAATAAGCAGCTTGCATCATGGGATGAGATCTCTTCCAAATTTTACATTCTTTAATATCAAAAGAATTTTTTTACCTTACTTTTCAAAGTGATTAATAGAGATAGAATGGGTAAATCATGAATTGTGAAGATTATAGAAGAATTGTTAAGTGGGATGATGGTACTTCTCTTAAAGATTCCTCTACAAAACAAATATATGGAATGCTCAAGAATGATCACTATATTCTCACACAGATGTCCCAATGTTGGGGGATTGAGTGTCCCTTTTTTAACTGGAATTTATTTTTAAATTATTTTTGGAAAGGCCCTTGTGAGAAAAAAATTGTCCATTTTAGATGGTTTCTTTTGCTAAAAAAACTTGCAGTCGGGTTTGTGCTTTCTTCCATCAATGTTGTTTCTGTTGTTTGTGGTACGCGTGATAAAATAGAACATTTTGAACATTTATTTTTTGAATGCATCTTTGCCAGGAAAGTCTGGTCCATTTTTCTTGGTTTTCCTATTGATTGGAATACGAATACTAGGTTGTCATGGAGTGAGATTCTAGCTGGTTATGTTGAGTCTTTTAATTCCTATCAGAATAGATTTTGGTCTGTGCTAATTGGGGAAATTATATGGCTTCTTCAGAAAGACATGAACAAAGAGTTGTTTCAACTCATTAGAAGATTCCCTAATAAGTTTAATATTAAACTCATCCACTTTTACATAATGTCACAAGTCTCCATGTCTTTGGAGATCCCTAAAAGAAGATTCATGAAGCTGATATACAAAGGATCCATGTTGATTTACAAGGATGATGTGAAAGCTGCCAACTATATCAACTAGTACTAACATTTTCTCACACAAGAAGAGATTGGCGACCTTAGCATACTAATGGAGAAGTGTCATCTTGATTCAGATAACAACATAGGGGAATCCATTCATCATTACTAGGAAATGGCTTCCTAGAATAGACTCATTAATCTAGGGAATGCAAGGTTTAATGGTGGTTCTCCAGACTACCCAATAGAAGATGACTGGAATTAAGAAAAATTCACTCATGCATTGTTTATATGTGAAGACTATAAATACCTTTTTGTAATTCTAAAATTAATGTTTTAGAATCTTTCTTATAGTCTCCTCCCCTAGCTTTGTAAATATTCATATATGTGTGGGAGTTGAGTTTCTATCTTTCTACCTTCTCTTTGAGCTTTCTATCTTTGTTCCTTCTGCCTAAACTTTTTTAAAATAAAAAAATAACATATAAATTATCAAAAATCATTAATTTTCACTTTTAAATGTATCTATGAATTTGTCATTGATTTTTCCTTAACAATTTTTGATAAGGAAAATAGATTTTGAAGGGCCCCTAAAACCCTTTACATAAATTATATGAGATATTTAATAAAAGCCAATAACATAATAAAACTAAACAACAAAAGGACAACGAACAAAAAGTCTAGTGAAAAAGGCCATCAACAAAAGGAGAACAAGAAACAAACAAAACTAGGAAAACATTAATCCATATTCATAAGGAGATTCATAGCCTCCTTCTCTGGTATGTCCATCTTCCCAGTAACCTCTTTGATCCCATTGAGCTCATTGTTGTACTTAGAGGATTTCTTCTTCTTGTTGGCTTTAGTTCTTTCCCAAGGCCTTCAATCTCAGCTCCAACACCACCATATTCTGCAATGATCATTGCTTTTTCCATTCTAGTGCCTTCCAACCTACTAATTAGTTCCTTGATATTTTCATTGGAGGCCATCAAGATATGGTAGCTCTGGTTAGCTATGCCCCATGAGTATTCTGAGTGGCATCCACTCTATTGGTAAGATCTAGAACTTTAGCTTCTAGACCATAGAAGGTAGAGAGGTCCACATACTAGTTGGAATCAATACTCCCCCCCTCTCTAGTTGCCTTCTTTCCTTTCGACTGACTCATTGTTTCCTTTATCTCAACAATCTAGTGGAACAACCATTTAATAGACTTGAAGTTGTCCATCATACTATTCTTATCATTATTGAGAATATTGATGTTATCTTCCTTGCTAAAGTCACTCAGGATTAATATTGAAGGGTCTCTAAGCTTCTAATGTTCCACCTTCCCTTTCAGGTCCTCATAGATTTGTAGGTTTATTGTCTCTCTAGATATCCCAAGCTGGATATTATCCATGTTCATATTTTCTAGGTTGTCACCCTCCCTTTAACAGAGGTAGTAACATACACAATTTGGTCTTTCATCAGATCTTCCATGAGATTGATAGGACTCTCATTCCCCTACTAGTCTCCCAAACCCATATTATTGATAGGGTTGTGCTCCCTGTCCTCCACAAATCCAATTGTCTCCTTTTGAATGGGTCGCTTCTCCTTTTGTTTTGGGGTATTTTGCTTAACAAAAACCTCTTCCTCCCCTTCCATTTCCATCTCCTCTCCTTCCTCATGCTCATCCTCAGAGGAGGACTCCCTCCTTTTTTCTTCAAGGGCTTCTTGGGATTTCCTTTCTTCCTCTACCTCTTAGTAAAGCTAGTCTTACCAACAGTGTCCAAATCCTCCATATCCATGTCCATATCATCATCACTAGTAATAAGCTTATTATTAGACTACTAGAGTTTCTTGGTGAAAAATTGGTAGACCCTTTTTGCATATGGGCTTTGAAAGCTTTCCCTTAGATGTTTTTTTCTTTCTATTGCTAGGTTTGGGGTCCTCATCAAACTCAAGGCCTTCACTATCCTCCTTGTCTGAGGATTCTTCATAATCATCATAATCATCTTCTTCAGCCTCAACATGCTTGGTCTCAATAAAATTCCCCATAATATTGGCTTGGATGTCCTTATAAATAAGGAGAATGAGGCCATCATGAAGTGGGGGATTTGTAATGCTTTGATATCTTACCCCATTGATGCTATTGTTGGGTGAGTACAGATAAAAAGAAATATAAATATTCACATTGTGCCTAAAGTGATTTAACAGGACAAAATGATATGAATAAAACCTAGAAAGCCTGCCATCAAGGGTGATATAGGAATATATAGCCCTAAGGATAAAACTCCAGAATGTCTTCAAAGAATTGAGTTGAAACTAAGTAATACCTTTTTTCTTAACTAGATTCTTCCTCTCCTTAGGTGTCTTCGGGAAGGTGTCAACAATAGAGTCAAAGATCTTCCTATCTCTATAAAAATTATTTCCAACTATCAGAATGCTAGTGACCTTGGATATATACTCCTCCATGATAGAGAACTTCCTACCACTCATTGTCAAACAACCCTAATTCCAATTCTAGAAGAATAATTGAGTGACTTGGGAGTTGCTCCTGTGTAGCTTCTCCATAAATGTAGCCATGCCCCCTTTTCCTAGCACTTCCCATATATGTGTTCTCTTCCTCCATCTATCATAGCTAGCTGGTTTCTGACATATTCTTTGGCCTGCCATTCTCTTCACAGAATTTGTAGAGTTAATTGAAATGCATGAAGTGAAGGGAAAAGCAAAAAATAAAACCAAAAAGACCTAGAATCCATGTGAAATAATAGTAGAGTAATGGTGACTAATGCCACTAGCTCTCCCACACCTCGTAATAAAAACCATAACCTTCTTAGTGTACATAACTATCTTTAATGATGACCCCTTAAATGCTTACCATCATATCATAATTGATTCTTGAGATGATTGGATTAGGCAAACTTTTATTCTATTTCTGTAAACTATGACACATCACAACCATGTTGGCTATAGAATCAGTAACCCCATTGGCTTTACATTAGTTATGGCTAATAAAGTAGTCCTTAAAGGTATTAAAAAAAAATATTTTTTCTTAATTATATTTTCTATGGTCCAAGAGGGAACATATTGGCCTTTAAGGAATTTGATAATGTTGACTGAATCTCTCTCTAGCCAAGGTTTAGAAACACTTTTGTAGAGTTAACTAAAATGCATGAAGTGAAGGGAAAAGCAACAAATAAAACCAAAAAGACCTAGAATCTATGTGAAATAATAGTAGAGTAATGGTGACTAACGCCATTATCTCTCCCACACCTCGTAATAAAAACCATATCCTTCTTAGTGTACATCACTATCTTTAATGATGACCCCTTAAATGCCTACCATCACATCATAATTGATTCTTGAGATGATTGGATCAGGCAATTTTTTATTCCATTTCTGTAAACTATGACACATCACAACCATGTTGGCTATAGAATCAGTAGCCCCATTGGCTTTATAGTAGTTATGGATGATAAAGTAGTCCTTAAAGATATTAAGAATATATATTTTTTCTTAATTATATTGTCTATGGTCCAAGAGGGAACATATTGGCCTTTAAGGAATTTGACAATGTTGAGTGAATCTCCCTTTAGCCAAAGTTTAGAAACACCCCTCTCTAGTCAATTTAGTGGTTTGAAGGGCAACCATGGCTTAGTAACATGGTTAGTATGGACACCCAAAGGGAGTGCCACTCCTACCTAGTCATGACCTAAATAATCTCTAATCACTCCACCACACCCAACCAACCCAAGATTTCCCTCAGCTGGCCTATAAAAATTTTCTTTGCTCCACCCAACAAGGGGAAGGGTCCCAACTAGTTAGAACATTATCCTAGTAACACAAGGATTGAACATCCTTGAACAATGATTCATTGCTGAAATTCATAATGTTTCTACTTAAAACATCATGCTAAACTCATTTAATGTATCAATCCAGGAACGTGAACTTGAGATAGTGACTACAAAGTTTATGCTTTAGTTCTTCTCAATAGCCATCACTACTAAGGTAAAAGCAATTGCTATAGGAAACTTATACTAGAAACTGAACTTAAAGACTAATTCTCATCTTAGGAAAACATAACAATAAATAAATAATGCTTTGGAAATAAACCTATACTGCAGGATATAGTCAATGGTTCTGCTACCAGTGACTGTAAGAACAACAGTACTTAATGACTTAAAGGAAACTTAACTAAATTCTACTTAAGCATGAACAAAGAATTCACCTTCCGCGTGGGTGCCCATGAAAGTGTGAATGAATTATAAGTCAGAGATTGAAGTGAAAAACTGTCATGTATTCATTCAATAAAACATGGACACAATATAGAATATCAAGATGCTTTACTCTACTGCTTGATTACAACATGAACTTCTCAAAAACATCTAACTATTTGGAAACATAAGTTCCAGCTTATTTAAAGGAAACTGGGAAAAATAGAACAACTACAAACTAGGTCTTCCATTACATGCCATAACAAATTTTAGTTTTAGGAATGAAAGCATCATTTATGCAACAAGATAAGCCACATTCAATGCTTTAGAAATATAGGAACACTCAACAACTAAATTGTCTTGAACTAAATCAGCAACCACAAAGTGATGGAAGGAGTGGAGCTATAAATGAACTTTGAAACAATCACCCACCTTGAAAGACCCACTCATCCTTTAATCCACACTCCTTAATTGACTTATTCTTCCTGTAAAAGGTTAACACAACAAAATCCAAACATGAATCCAAAGCATAGATCATAATAAGCATTTCCTATTTTAATGTAGCCTTGTCACACAACTATAGGAGGTCTACCCATTAAAGCTAGAGAAGAAATATACCATATTTATCATGTCATTCATTAATCTAGATATATATATTTAGTACTTTCTTTAAGTTCCATAAGCATCAAATATACATGTAGTTAACACTTGTAAACATAAAAGTTTATATCATGCTTATGAAAAGCTATAAGATATTCAAGTTTGTACTTCAAAAATCATAAACAAAACATCTCAAAAACTTGACTCATCATTCCCCCCAACATAAAGTAAGGGATTCCAAACTCGGTCATCTGGAACTGCAAGATTGTGAAGACAAAGTTCACATAACAAATTTTTGATGACTGCAGGTGAGTTATGGAAAGCTTGGAAAAATTGGGTAGGTTCTTGTAATCAGGGAGTCCTATCCTGCATAATGCAAGTTATTTGATAGTTCAACATTTTTTCTTTAAGAAACAATGCATAGGAAGGTGATGGGGATCTACAACCCATTATGTCAGGGATTAAGGATGTAATTTTGTCAAGCTTTACACTTAACTATTCTACCTTTCCCTAATTAACAAGTGTTTCCTAATAATGACTGTCTATGATTTTATTCAGTTCTTTCCTTTGCTGTTTCCACTTTTCCCTCTCAGAATCTTATTGCTTAGTCAACAGGAAAATAACATCTAACAAAGATGTTGTACTAGATTGAGTTTATATTGAACTATGGTGAGAATTATATACTACTTGAGGAAAAAATGACTTACCCTTGTTAGCACTTTTCCTTTTTAAAGGATCCATCCAAATAATCATAGCTTTCTTAGGATTAGAGCATTGTTAAGCCACTAAAGCTAATGTTTCTAATCCTTCATTCACAATTTTCTCAACCACCTTTTTGATAAGGTCCATATCAACAGCTAGATTTTATTCATAGGGATCCTTCTCTACCATAAGAGATTTTGCTATAGGAGAAAATGTTGGTTCATCGATTTCCCTGATATAACTATTAGAATCATCACTTCTTGAATCATCTCCTTGAAAATTTTGAGAGGCTGGTTCTTGAAATACATAAGCCTGTTCCTTCGAGTTGGAGTCATCTCCGATTGTAATGACTTTTTCATTCTCGGGCTTATTAGGAACCTTCTTCATTTTGTCATTATGAATTCCTCAAATGTGACCTATTCCATAACTTCAATCCATTGCTCATCTTGTTGAGAAATTTTAGGCCGTAAATAAGCCTCTTGTTGGATATTTTCATTTTCTTCTTCCTTTGGGTTAGAATCTTGGGTTACCTGATGTTCATTATCTGAAATCTCCTCAGTTGGTTTTGTTCTTCACTTAGCACATCTCCTTAATGGAGCTTCTTCCTTTTTCTAGAAGTGCTCTTGGCTGTAGAAGATGCCTTAGACTGCTGGCTAGTACTAGGGTTAATTTTTTGCTTCTTACACTCTATAGAAATTATTTCTAATGTAGGGGCAACTTCAACCTTTTCTGTAGGAGTTTCCAATTCCTCCTCATGAGCTATTCTTAAAGTAGAGGAATTAGTAGAATTAGGGAAGTTAGAGGAATTAGGGCTTCTAACCTTAGATTCCTTTTTCTATTTGGATGAAGAACATTGTCCAATTTTGACAAAGATTTTTTTACTTCCTTTAGTAGGTTTAACCCTCTGACCTACTCTACACCCAACTGGTTTTGGGATAGGCTCCTTAAACCCTTGTAGTAAAAATTCCTCCCAGGAAATATCTGGCTACTCCTTTAAAGCTTTTTCCATTATCAACTTAATTAAATAATGGTGAGAGACAGAGTTTCGTCTACCCTCTTGTATTGGTATGGCTTGTTTTGACAAAATGCCAAATACAAAACTAGGGACATTGATAGATCTGATATCATGCCTTAAAAACCTCAATAATTTGAAATGAAAATATGTGGAAATGAGTATCACTCTTCATAGGTGAAATACTTAATGATAAAAACCACACATTATGGGAATGGCTTAGGAAGAGATAGTTTAACAATACCTTGTTTCTTATTAATATCAAGCTTTGGTTCTCCATGTAGAGTGAACTGAGCTCTGGCAAATGCTGGGTCAAGATCTTCTATAAATTCCTCATCTTCCAATGGTAGTCCCAAATTTTTTTCCAAAACTATCTGAGAAAATGACACCTTCAATCCTTTAACTGTTGCCACTTTATTCTTTAAGAAGTTAAGAAATTGAAATGCAACCTCATCATCCCAGCTAGTTAGCTTCTAAACATAATCTGTCCATCCCCTTGCTTGAAAATATGACCTACAATTCTAGTCTTTGAGCAACGTATTATGCATAGTAGGCTCTCTTCGAATTAGGTCTTCTCCCTCATCTAATTTCCAGGGTACCCAAAACAAAGTTGCAGAAATGAATAACGTAAAACCAAAAATTTGGACAAGAAAACTTGAAACAACAGGTTAAAGGATGAAATTTTTGGAGTAATGAAGCTCAAGAAATAAGAACTTATGAGTAAAATGAGTACACATATTTGCGTTATCATTTCATAAATACTCATAAATATGTCCCTTAGAACTCATACACAACATTTCTTGCCACCTTAGTTTTATACGTGTGAAAAATAACACACAACAAAAGAATTTGTAAAAATGTCAAATCATTGGCAAAAAATGCAAGTACAACAAGGGAAAATAATAAATAAAAAGATTGCATAAACATAATGAAAAAACTAATATAACTTCCCCCCTAGCTAAAGTCATGCAAGTGGTTCCCCACTTGTAGCAGTGACAAGGCATACAAAAAAAAGCATTGGAAAAAAAAATTAATATCTCATACCTTGGAATGTGTGCTAATCAATAGTGTTGGTGAGGTGGAAGTTGCTATCCATGAATGAAAGAAATAAGGAGATGGATGGGTGGTAGACTATAAATGAAGCAAAAATTTATTATGGAGATTCAAATTTTGCAATGAAAGCATTTATTATGATAGTGACAAGAACAACTAGAGTGAGGAAGGCAAATGAGCAAAAAGCTCATTAGGAGATGCTATAGGAATTACATCACCAACAATAGAAGAGAATTACTGTAGGAACTCCTCCTTACTCTTTGGTTTGTGATATAATTTTAACCTTTGACCATTAACCAACAAATTGAACTGAACTTGATCCATAGTGGAGAGCTGGACCACTCCATTTGGAAAGATTGCAATAATTTCATACAACCCTAACCATCTGTTTTGGGATTTCCCAGGATTATGCTAATACTTAGAGTCATAAAGGAGTTCTCGATCACCAATAGAATTTTTTTTGTCTTGAATATACTTGTCATACCATTGCTTGTGTTGATTTTGTATCAATTCTGTGTTAAGCTCCTTATAGTCAACATAAACTCTCCACTTCTGTCTTTTCTTAGGTACTAAAAAAAGAGGGTAGACCCACTGGCTATCTAAAATTGGAGAGATGAAGCTAACATTTAACATCTTCTGCAACTCATTCTTGACTCTATCCCTAAGAGTTAGATTTACCCAGTGCTGAGGTTGGCAAACAGGTCTAAATTTAGAGCTGATATAAATTTTGTGAGTGTAGATTTTAGGTTCTAGGCCTTTTATGTCAGTATAATCCCATGAAAAGGCTAATTGATGTTTTTAAAGAAGCTACAAGACTTCTGACCACTAAAAGGAGGTCAAAGCACTACCTATATTTAATTTCTTTCTGAGATGGCTTCTATCTTGGTGACCTTTTCTGCCATGGTCAGTTGAGCAATTGGGAAAGACTCCATTTCATGAGGCAACAAATCCAATAGCGCCTGATTTTCCACCAGCTTAACATCCTCCTCCAACCTACAAGGAAATGGAGGTTCTTGTACTATAGGAACAATAGGTTGGATTGGTATCTCAATTGGCTCTGTTGAAGTATCCTCAACTTCGATAGTAATAGGCTGCTATGGAGGAGGAAGAGTTGTTTCAAATCATAAAAGGATGTTATTTAGATAAATTGTATATCTTTACTATTGTGTTATTAGCTTAGCATGGTTGGGATTAGGAGTAGGCCGAGTAGGCAATTGATGAGTCCATTTAGGGGAAGTAATATTGGCTACAAGCAGAGCATCAAAGCTTGCTGGCTTGATTGGTTAAACCAATTGTGTAGTTGTTGCCACCCCTATCGGGGCTGTTGCCAACTATTATATACATTGAATCCACTATGCTGTTCATTTTTCCATGCATTATTACTATTAAATTTTTGAAGAGGATCTTGGGGATTACCTATTCTTGGAGCCCATGATCTTTATTGGGAAACATAGAGGACCTCTCCATTCTCATCAATGGCTTTGAACTCAATAGGCATAGGTTGAGATTCTAGGCTTGCAACATACTTGCACTGACAATTCTTTTTCTTCTCCCTATTGTAGACACCTAAATCCTTTAGAAAATAAAGTATTTTTATTTTCTAAAAAAATTCCTAATGACATCATCATTTATTAATTAATTAATTAATTTTTATGCCATTAAATCCCTTTATCTTAATTAAAAATATTTAATTAAGGAATCCCTCCCAAAAAAGTTTAAATCTTCTTTAAACATTATTTCCTTATTTATTAATTATTTAATTAATAAATTGACCAAAAAATCCAAAATAAATAAAAAATTTATTTTTTTTCCCAAAACTTGGCCAATTTCCTTAAGACCACTAACCTCTTCCAAAATCTTCTAATCCTTCTTTAATTTTGATTAAAGGCTAATCCCATTATTTCTTACCCCTAATCCCAACTCAAAATATTTAATTAAGATTAAATATTAATCCTCATGTTTATTAAAAAAGTCTTAATAAATATCTCCTCAACCCAAACCCTTGAAATAAATAAAACTTTATTTATTTCCTAAAATCTAATTTATCCTCATCTTAAGAAGTTGTAGACTCTTCTAGAAAGTCTTCATCCTCATCTTAGAAATTTCTAGACTATTCTAGAAAGTCTTTATCCTCATCCAAAGTCTAGACTCTTCTAGATGATTTCTTTAAACCTAATCCTAATCCCCTCCTAACCTTGTCACATTCCCTAAACATGGGTTAAGACATACTAACCCAAGCCAAAGTTAACAAATATCTCCTCCTTCACCCACCCTCATTAAATTCCATCCACTTGCCTATCCCTAAGCTAATCCTAAACCATCCTAATCCATCCTCTAATCATTTGCACAATCCTAAGCAAGCTTAAAACCTTCCTAATCAAGCCCAAGTCGAAATTCCTCTCATCTCCCTCAAAATATCCCAACCATAAAACTTTATGAAGCCCACTAGGCCATAAATGACTCTTCCAAGCCCTTTCATTTCTCTTACAAGCCATTATGAGGGTCTTTATGAAGATTTTATCCCTTGAGCCTCCTTTGTTGACTCATCCTTCCCCTTTCCTCCATCCTCTCACCCTGTGACATGTGTCACTCCCTGATTCGGTAAGGAAGCACAATCCATGTGCTCTCCTCTCATGCAATCTGAGCCCTCCATGAGTTTTTCCCCATCCTTGCTTAGCCCTCAATCCCTCAAGCCTCTTGCCTATAAATTGGATCCTTCCCCTTTGCAAAATAACACAACCCATGAAGTAAATTCATAATGCTATTTTAAGAAGCCATTTTACATCAAAACCATACACTCACACCCAAATTCCAACTCCATTTGAAGCCCTTTTTGAAGCATAAGCTTGAGCATACATCCTATATATTTAGACAAAGCCACTCAACAAGAGAGCTTCTTATTGAGAGAGCCCATTAATGGCTCATATTCTCAATTGAGAGCTCATCTTAGTCTATCATGAAGTTTATGAATTTTGTTTAGTTTGTAGAAGCTTTATTTAAATTTGGTTTCTATTAGCATACTAACATTGCTCATATACACCTACAATGTGGATAATATTCTGCCAACATTGCATCAGATTCATCTTTCTTTCTCCTTGCTTGCATTGTATCCAACTGAGTAGCAACTTCATTAATGATGTCTTGTTTGAAGCCTAAAAACATATTGGATAACTCCATTTTGGACACACCTCTACCATTAGACTTGTGAGGTAGGGCTCTCAAGCATCTTCCTTTCTTGACAGTAGCTCTAGAATAGTTAAGATACATATTCTTTAGATGATGGTGGTAAAGGTAATTGGTCATTGACATTAGCTAACACGTTCTCAAATGGTTCTTCTTCTTGTGGAATTTCTAATTGGGTTTCCTCAAGTATTAAATTTGAGAACCTCAAATGGTTCTTCCTAATTAAGATTAGGTAGGAATCGCCCAAGATGGTCCCTACGCCTATGCATACAAAATGTAAGCAAAATACAAACTAATTTAATGACTTCTAGGTTGAACTAAATTGACACCATCCCTAGAACAATATCCTAGTAACACAAGGATTGGACATCCTTAAACAATGATTCATTGCTGAAATTCATCACGTTTCTACTTAGAACATCATGCTAAACTCATTTAATGTATCAATCTGGGAACACGAACTTGAGATAGTGACTAAAAAGTTTATGCTTTAGTTCTTCTCAATAGTCATCACTACTAAGGTAAAAGCAATTGCTATAGGAAGCTTATACTAGAAACTAAAATTACAGACTAATTCTAATCTCAGGAAAATATAACAATAAACAAATAATGCTTTGGAAATAAACCTATGTTGCAGGATACAGTCAATGGTTCTACTACCAGTGACTATAGGAATAATAGTACTTAACAACTTAAAGGAAACTTAACTAAATTCTACTTAAGCATGAACAAAGAATTCACCTTCCATGTGGGCCCCCATGAAAGTGTGAATGAATTATAACTTAGAGATTGAAGTGAAAAACTATCATGTATTCATTCAATAAAACATGGACATAATATAGAATATCAAGATGTTTTACTCTACTGCTTGATTACAACATGAACTTATCAAAAACATCTAACTCTCTAGAAACATAAGTTCTAGCTTATTTAAAGGAAACTAGGAAGAGCATAACACCTACAAACTAGATCTTCCATTACATAGCATAACAAATTTTAGTTTTAGTAATGACAACATCATTTATGCAAGAAGATAAGCCACATTCAATGATTCAAAAATATAGGAATGCTCAGAAACTAAATTGTCTTGAATGAAATTAGCAACCACAAAGTGATGGAAGGAGTGGAGCTATAAATGAACTTTGAAACAATCCCTTTCCTTGAAAAGACCCACTCATCATTTAGTCCGTACTCCTTGCCTGACTTATTCTTCTTGCAAAAGGTTAACACAAAAAAATCCAAACACAAATCCAATGCATAGATCATAATAATTTTTTCCTATTTTAATGTAGCCTTGTTAGACAATTGTAGGAGGTCTACCCTTTAAAGATAGAGAAGAAATATACAAGATTTATCATGACATTCATTAATCTATATATATATATATATATATATATATATATTCATATTCAATACTGTCTTTAAGTTCCATAAGCATCAAATATGCATATAGTTAACACTTATAAACATAAAAGTCTATATCATGCTTATGAAAAACTATAAGATATTCAAGTTTGTACTTCAAAAATCATAAACAAAATATCCCAAAATCTTGACTCATCAGGTCCACTAATAGTTAGCTCTTCCCTTGGTAGGATTAGTCCCTTTTTGTTTCTCTTGGAGAATCTCTTGCCAACCTAAGCATGATATCTTTTCTTATTTAACAATTTTTGTAGGGAAATTTTATCATATACACAATGATAAGATTTATTGTAAGTATTTTATTCAAATAATCTAAATCTTGCAACATTTAATTTATTGCAATAAATTTTTTATTACATTGCATATTACATTTATTTTCACTTAATCCCATTTCTATTACACAAATTATAGGGCTTTGATGTGCTCTTATCTTCAACAAATTACCCAACATTCAATGCCAGAAAAAGCTTATGGTTACCTAGTTGGTTGAATGCTATTAATGATAATAAAAATTCACTCTTCTTATCAATTGGTTTCAAAGACTTTTTGGTTCATCATGTTATTTTTCTAGGTTTGCATACAACTACATTGATTTTAGTAAAAGGTACTTTAGATGCTCATGGTTCTAAGCTAATGCTTGATAAGATATATTTTGGTTATAGTTTTCCTTGCGATGGTCTGGGCGGTACTTGTGATATTTTGGCCTGGGATGCTTTTTATTTAGCAATTTTCTGGATGTTGAATACCATTGGATGGGTTACTTTTTATTTAGCTCAATTTAATGGTCTTCCACTTATTATTAGTTTAAAGTAATGGTCATTTTCCAATGTTAATTTTCTATGTCAAAAGTCATTCTATTAAAATGTACTGACTATATCCATCTATTAAGATGCTTTCAACTTAAAAAGGTAAAAAATTATTCGATTACAATACTGCAAAACCTTTGTTACTTACATCTCTAAACTTTTGTATGATTAAATAAATAACTACCAATGTTGTAAATAAATTTATAAATATTAAATTTGTTAGTATTTCTACAACCAACCCCTTATACACACATGCCCTATTGCATCAATAAAAATATTTACCCAAAGATCAATAATTTATTAACTTTTCCCTTAGTCTGAAGATAACACAAGACATAAGGATTTAATGTGGTTCATCCAATCCCTGGGCTACATGAACCAAAAAAAAGTTCAATATTATTATTATCTAGTGATTACAATATGCAATCCCTTACAGCTCAATACTACCACAAGAAGCTAGAATCTCATCATCCATTATGAAATTGGTATCCAAGTGGGAGATTGTTGTGAGGTGGAGCCTAATCAAACTCAGAGGTTTATTCGGCATGCTTTCCCCTCAGATTATTTCTACATGGGTTTCAGGGTAGTGACCCCAAGATGGGTTCAAGGGACAGTGCCCCTTAAGGGGTTTGGTAGTAGGGTGCTAGGTGCACTCCCTATTGCAGTATAATGTGGGGTTGAGGGGCAACATCCCCATGGGGATTTTTGGGGGCAATGCCCCTGAAGCCAAAAATAACTCACTATTGTAAATGGCATTGGATGCTATTTTTTCTAAAGGACAACTTATGCTAGCCTTGATTTTGTAAGTGGAAAAAGCTTGTATACAATGGCTTAGGGTTAGGGATTTCATAGTGTATGATGAGATTGTAGCTTCTTGTGGCAGTATTGAGCTATACGGGATTAAAATTTGTAATCATTATTGGATGATAATAATATTGGAATTGTTGGATGTAGCCCATGGATTGGGTAAACCACATTAAATCCTTGTGTCTTGTGTTCGCTTCTATGTGATTTATTATTTTTAGATATTGGTTATATTTGCATGTAACTGCTATTTATGTCCATGGTTAATCCTAAAAAAATTCTAATATTTGAAAATTAACATTTATTCATTAAAATGCTTAATGGGCATACACAATGTATTCTATATTTTATTTATAAAATTGTTTTTGATAAAATGGATCAATTTTGATCTACACCTAGCAAATAATTTACCATGGTTACATAGTTATTGTTCATTTATTTCAATCCTAGATGGAAAAATTGTATTGATTCCTACGAAGGCCTTAAGGATGAGAAGACTCATAAAAATAATATGTCCATGACAAGTGAATTGCTTAGAAGAAGTGAGATTCATCCCTACAATATATAGATGAAATGGTAAATAATGTTAAATACATCTGAAACAAAAAGTAGAAATATTCTAAAGAATGAGTTTCAGTTAGAAGGGGAAAAATAATAAAGACCAAAAGGTAGAAAATTAAATAATTATATCTTGCACAATCAAGGATAAAAATTTAATTATACTTGCAACAAGGTTCAAGGCCAAACCTTTCGTACACCAAATTTGAATACTCTGCTTTGAAGGAAAAAGTTTGTTTTTATAAACAAAGGCTAAACAAAATCTATCAAATCATGTAGAAAATAGAAATAAAAGATTGAATTATAAATATAGAGGATAGATGGCACAATCATAAAATGGAAAATGAAAGGCAAGATTTTTAATCAGTAAATATTATTAGAACAAATGAAATTTGAACAAGGGTCAACAATTTGATAGAAAAATAATGTAAGTTTTAAGAGCAAATCTATATGCCATTGTCACAGATTCTTTTGGGGACAAATTTGTAGCTATATGCCATGCAACCTTGCACGATGGCAATCCAATCTTAGTTCATAATTTGGTTTGAGGTATACTACCTTAGAAATTTATGCTTCTTGGTAGTGGAATATAACATGTGCAGATGTAGCTTAGGAGCATAATGGTCACAATTGACTGTTACATAACAATAGATCTTAGACTCTAATGCAACATATTGTTTGAATTTTCCCTACTCGTATCCACCTTTCAACTTTTTTGATCCTCTAAACTCATTCCTTTGTGTTTTAGGAGACTTGAACCCTCTAAATATATGATGACATGCTTAGGATGTTGTAAATGATGCAATCATAATAGGACATGTTGGAGAGGAATGATCATTGCCACCTTCAACATGTACCTACGATCAAAGTGGATAGGAAGGGACCCTCCTTTAAGCATGAAAATTAAGAGGATTGGAGATGATTATTAAGAGATCATTAGGCTTGTTCTGAATAAAATAAATGTAAGGGATGCAAAACCAAGAAAGGAAGAAAGAAGTTTTAAAAAGGAGTTTGAAAAGGTTTACCCCACAAGCCACCACATGTGCCACAATGGTAAGAAGAAACCTATTTAAAATTACATGTTGAGCTATGAATTCCTATTTTCTTAACCCTCTATGTATGGATTAATATGGTGCCAATGAAGACAATAGAGTATGGAATACACCATACTTAATGCCATAATGTGAGCAGACAACATCAACAATATTTCCATTAATAATAATATGTAACATAACATTACGGGTAAGTATTTGTCTATTTCATTATGAATATAAGTGAATATAGATTGGAAAATTGGTCAACGAACATTATTATATGTGACATTAATAAAAAAATAGTAAATTAGAAATATAGATTAAAGTGTGTACACATACATATATTCAAAGTATATACTTACATATTTATTTGATCTAGATTTAATTGAAATTGTCTTATATTATTATACAAAAATTGTTTATTATTCTTGAATATTATAGTAGTCTCTTATTTTTTCAATACACTTTAAGAGCTATTTATCTTGATTTTTTTCAAGAATGTTATTGTAAGAAAAGGGAGATTGATTTCAGACTTGGAGAGAGTTTGACATTTCATTAGAGGAAACATTGGATGAGTAGCTTAGAAGATAGATGTTCAGAGGGAGTCTAACACATTTGTTTGAAGGAGTGGATAGAGGATATGTTTCAACCGATCCTTGAAGATCTTGATCATATTAGAATTAAAGGGAATTGTTCTCTTCATGTAAACCTTTGGTATCATGCATGCGACTGCATGATTTTCTGGGCATACTCCCTTGTATACAACATAAGGAAGTGATGATTTCCAAATTATAAGAATCTACCTCAAGCTCAAGTATACAATGTAAGAAATTTTCTAAGGCAAGAGTGAAATGCCAAGATCAAGAAGCACAAAAGGTAGCACAAAAGATAGCACAAGAGAGACAAGAGATGATCAATGACAATGGATTAATTAGATAATTGGATGAATACATCATAGAAGTTCCTTGTATATAAATTCAATCAAGATGACTATGAGTCATGCAAAAGATAAGCATAAAAACTAAGAACATGTCCATCAAGAGTGGATTATTCTCCATTGTGCATGAATGTATGTGAAACAATGAGATGATAAGAGTACAAAAGTATATCTCATATAGAGATGTATTAGACAACATGTGTTCAATTGGAGTGCTTGAACTACTATGCTATATATATGAAAACTCATACAAATATGCAAACTTCCAAGTGTCTACATGACAACTAATAAAAAAAAAACATTAACCTAAGTAAACTTAAATAAAGTGTAAATAGTAAAAATACTTATTTACACAAACACCCCCCCTTAAGTGCAACTTAAGGGAATGCACTTAAGCTCACAAAAGCTAGATAATAATGCAATATGGGTCCCTATTACTAGACCATATTATGTACCCATGTACAAGATGCAAGTGCAAAAGATAGATGCAATGCAATCTCTCATAAATTAGAGAAAGAGGGAATACCTCATGGGAAAACCCCCCTTCTAAAAAGAGAGATAAGTACAATAAAATAAAATGAGAGAAAAGAAGACCCTATGTGAGGAAAAGATCCCCCCCTCCCCATAAGAGAGAAGAAGGGGAAGAGAGCTCAAGTAGCTCCCCCATAATGTAAAATGTACACCCATGATAGATACTCCAGGCTTGATGTAGAAACTTCTCCATGAGTGTCAAACAAATTTCCTCCCTTAGGAAAAAACAAAATGAATGGTGTATCAATGAAGCCTCCCCCATCTATAGGAAGAAACCTTAAAATTTATGGAATCTCTGGAACTTGCTCAAGTGTCCCCATGTCAATACTAAAAAATGCCTCCTCCAAATCATGTGTACTATTCCACTTCACTAAAAAAGACAAGTCAGGATCAATTGAGGATGAATGTAGAACATGAATCAAAGATTCAAGTGTCTCCTTTGAAAAGAAAGTGGCCTCCTCCAACTATTGTATCAAAGTATCTACCATCATGTCAACCTTGAAATAACGATCAAGTAGAGACTGAAGATGAGGGCACTCACTTTTCTTTTTTATTGGAAAAGAATCTTTTATGACATATTCTCATGTTGGATTTGAATTTATGCTTTGATTGTATAGAATGCCTTTCAAATTTTAAAGTTTCTTCTCATGTCTAATATTCTAAATTATACTTTATAATAATTTAAAATTAATTTAATTTTAAAAATTATTTTCTAACATGAATGTGTAAGTATATCTTCTTTTGGAAACTATTAATACTAATAAATATTAAAAATATATTACCACATCCTAGTTACTTATAAGTTAAAATAAAATTTCCTGAAAAAATTAATAGAAAATTATTAAAAAATAGAATAAAAATATGAAAATTTTAAAAAACATTTTAGAAAAACTTCATATATCTAATTATTAGACAAATTCTAAAATAAATATCAATTTAAAGAAATAAAATATTTATATTCAATTTAATTAATAGATTATATATTTAGTGGAACTTAATAAAAATATTTATTTAATTCCTTTAGAGAAAAATATTAAATATAGTTTAATTTATTACAATCTTTCATAATTTAATGAAATCAAAAAACTTTTTGGAGCTCAGTGCATTCCCATCTTATTTATCCGTGACATGAAATTTGAATCCAACACAAATTATTCAATAAATATTTCTATTTTGTAAAGATTTGTAAAAAAGTTAACATTAAAAAAATTATAATATTTCTAGATAAGAACTTTATTAACAACAATCTGTATGTCCTATACAAAAGTAATAATAAACAATTATTCAGGAAATTAAAAATGGTGAAGTGATGAAACATAATTTAGAAAAATTGAAGAAAATATTTTAACCAATAATAAATGATATGTGATTAAGCATAAAAAAAAGTAATAAATTTATCTTAATTTCTGTCTTGCATGTTCTCTTATGTCTGACTTTAATGATCTTAATGTACCAAAGATAGTGGTCATTTTCTTAGTTGTGATTGTTTCAAATTAATTTAAAAAGTTAAATTAAATGATTGTGATAGTACTCCTTCCTTCGGAGGGAACTAATAATGTTATTTACTCTACTTAGTCAATTGGTGTTTGGGCTGCACATAAGAATGAGATTACTTGGTCGCATGTGGATGAGTTAATGCCACCTTTAGATTTTCCTTGGTTTGAGGTTTTTTAGTAGTGTGTGCAAGATACAAATGATTTATCTTAGTATTTCTTATCCTCCATCTTCTTCATTTTGTTATATTCGCTTTAGTTTTATTGTTCAAG
Source organism: Cupressus sempervirens (assembly GCA_028749045.1). NCBI lineage: Eukaryota > Viridiplantae > Streptophyta > Pinopsida > Cupressales > Cupressaceae > Cupressus > Cupressus sempervirens. Next base: position 167,674,324 of record CM053793.1, on the reverse strand, counting down.
TTTTCTTTCCTATGCCTAATTTTTTTGGGTCTAAGGGCTTATATCTAGGCTAGAAATGATCTGGTGTGACCCATTTTACTATTGTTTCATTGTTGATGTGTTATAAACTTTACATAGATTAATATTGTGACTGTATTATATATTAATATATTAATATCAATGCTTTAGTTGTATTACTGATTACTGTTTCAATATTTATCATATTCTTAGCTAATTGGGATTGTGATGATAATTATTTAGAAGTTTGTTGTATGGATGATGTGTCCCATGTTCTTCCTCAAATTTAGGATATCATTCATCAAGAGTCCCAACCCAATAGTTAATTTTTAGTTTTCGTCAAATATGTGCAACATGTCCTTTGACTCTTTTGTTGTTGCTTCTATCATGAAGCTTGCTTGAGAATGATTAAACTGGAGAGGCCCATTGGGGTATAATCATTTGAGTTATTTATTGTTTACGAGTTAGGAATTAGAGTTTTCTTTCTCGTTCTTTCTCTGAGGAGCCCCTTGAACTAGTTGTTGGATATAATTGATTAATTGTGTATTGCCTTTGATGTTACAAAAATGTCATATTATTCTCAGTATATGTCAAGCTCACTCAGGAAGTGAAGACAATTTTCTATGTCTACCAAGCATTCCTATGATTGCCTAAGTTTAGAAGGTAGTGTCTACCGAGTTCACTCGGGCATTGAAGGAAAGTATGCAGAAGATGAGTGTTAACCAAGCTCACTCGATTATGAAGCAAAGTTGGATGGAACCAGTGCTAACCGAGCTCACTCAATTGCCAAAGCATTTTTGCAAGTTTTAAGTGTTAATCAAGCTTTTGTTGGTTAACAAAGGAAATTATTTATGAGTTAGTTTCTACCGAGCTAGGTCAGCTAACAAAGGATTTTCTTATTTTGGCATATCAAGCTAAATTAATTTATCTATTGATTCTAGTCGACTAATGTGATAAATATGAATTATTCTAAGTTTTATTTGAGCTGACTTGACAATATGAAAGATATAAGTATAAGGTTAGGTTGTGGTTTTAAAGTGTGAGTGGATGTAAACAGGTATGAAGATGTTATTGAAGATTTAGTGATGAGAAGAGGAAGTGAATTTGAAGGATAAGTCAAATATTCTTGTGGAGCAGAAAAGCTATATTTCATTAGGAAGGATAAAGTACAAGCCAAACAAAGATTTGTAATAAAAAATTAAGTTGCATTCAAATTAGTTCATCTCATTGTGACTCTCTAACCATTGTAGTAGTGATCTAAATCTCTTAATAGAGTTGGCTTAACATCTATTTGCAAATCCTCTAACAAGGTGGCAATTTGATTGAATTGTCTAAAGACCTCTAACAAGCCCACTCCTAAAAAGGTGATTAAATCCTCTAATAGGGTCACACCTAACAGTGTGTTTTGTAGCCTTTAATAGGTTTGGCTCCTAACAGGGCTCACTTGAGAAGAGTGAAAATAGTAACTAGTTGCAATTGGTATTTTTCCCAAATTGGGTTTCCACGCTAAATTCTGAGGTCAAATGTGTTCATGCTATTTTCTTTTATGTGTTTTCAACTAAGTTAAAGTAATGGTAATCACATATAAAATCTAAATTTTATATGTTAAGCATTTACTAAGCTCATTTAATTATTACCTAGTTACAACATTTATGTGTGTTTACTGAGCATCAACAGTATTCAATTTTCAATTTACATTTTTGTACTAACATCTAATGAATCTAGGAGTTATTTTAATAGTAATTGATTCACCCCTCCCCTCTTAGTTACTCTTCTTATATTTCCAACAATTGGTATCAGAGCTTTTGGTGCTTATAGAAAATGTTTCAAGGACCTAAGCCAAAGATCAAGATGTCTTACAAAAGAGAGATCCCCAAGCTAAATAGAGACAATTTTACAACATAGAAAGGACTTATGAGGTTACACTTGGATACCATCAGTGAGTTAGGATGCAAGTATCTTGATACTAAATACAAGACTCCCACTGGAACATTATTAGTTGAAGATATTACTAAAACAAAGAATCATAACATAATGATGATTGATATTGCATCTGCTCTTAGTTATACTAATTTTGATGAAGTCAACGAATGCAAGAAAACTTATGAGATGTGGATCAAACTGAAAGATATATATAGAGGAGATGACAATGTAAGAAGAGCTAAGGCTAAAAGTCTTAGAGGTTATTTTGATCAGATGAAAATGAGAGAAGATGAGAACATTGCAAAATATGTGAAAAGGATCAAAGTAAGTGTAAGTGCAATCAAAGCATCTGGAGGAGACATGGAAGAGAAAATAGTTGTAAGAAAGGTACTTAGAACTCTTCTTCCTATTTATGCAATTAGAGTGTCTGCTATTCAAGAAATGAGATGTCATCCAAATAATAAAATATCTTTGGATGCTTTAGATGGAAGATTGACAACTTTTGAGTTAGATAACTTTGATAACTATGTTCCTAGTTCAAAGGTTATTGAATCTAACTTTAAAGCTAAACTCTCACTCAAAAAAAGGGTAAGAAATCAAAATCTAGTCAATTAAGAAGTGAAGAAGAAGGAACATTAGAAGAAAGTTTAGACAATGATCTTGAAGTTGTTGAAGCCCTACTTGCAAGGAAATATTCCAAAGGAAGAGGAAAGTACAAAGGTAAAGTTCCCCTAATCTGTTTTTCCTATGAAGAAGTTGGTCACATTGCTGCTGAGTGTCCAAATAAGGAAATCAAATATGAAAAGAAAAGCAATGAGAAAATAGGCAAGAAGGATTCCAAGAACTACAAGAACTACAAGGACAAAGGTAAGAAATCTTGTTTTATAGCTAAAGATTCTAATAATAGTGAAGATGAAATGGTATATATTGTTGTGAACGATGAATCTAATGATGAAGGAGATAAGATGGAACTTATCTCTCATGGTAGCAAAAATGATATATGGATTATTGATAGTGGATGTTCCATCATATGACTAGAGACAAAACAAAAAAAATTGAGCACATGGAATATTATGATGTAGGTAGTGTGAGATTTGAAAATAATGAACCTTGTAACATAAAAGGAAAAGGATGTATTTAATTGACTAAAGAACTTGTATGTGACAATGCTTATTGGGTTGAAGGACTAAAGCATAATCTACTAAGTGTGGCATAGTTGAATAACATTGGATTCAAGGTAGAATTCATGAACAAACATGCCAAACTACTGGATGGAAAAGGAAATCTGGTTGGATCTGGCAAGCAAACAAAAGGTAATCTATTTTATCTTGATCTTAGTAATTGTTCATGTTTTATTGCTCAAGTAGAAGAAAGATAGTTATGGAACAAAAGGCTATGCCATGTAAATTAAAATTCATGATGAAGATGGTGGAACTCATTCAAAGCCCAAAGAGCCCATGTTAGCAAGATATGTCAGAAGGCACCATGCACCTGATCAGATTATTAGAAACAAATTTGATGGAACAATGACAAGAAGAAAATTAAAAGGTACATGATTACTTGCTAAATTTGAACCTAGAAATGTTAAAGATGCTCTAGAAAATGAAAGTTTGATTGAAGCAATGAATGAAGAGATAGAGCAAATAGAAAAGAACAAAATTTGGACTCTTATTCCTAGACCCAAGTATAAAAATGTAATTGGTACAAAGTGAGGATTGAAAAATAAGTTGAATGAAGATGGAAAAGTTTCAAGAAACAAAGCAAGATTGGTGTGCAAAGGTTATTGTCAAGAAAAAGGTATTGATTATGGTGATTTTTTTTCTCCTGTAGCAAGACTAGAAGGTGTTAGAACTTTAATATCATATGAAACACATAGAGGATTTAAAGTGTATCAAATGGATGTTAAATCTACATTTTTAAATGGAATTCTTGATGAGGAAGTCTACATTGAACAACCAGAAGGTTTTGTAGATCCTAGCAGAAGAGACATGGTTGACAAGTTACACAAATCATTATATGGTCTTAAGCAAGCTCCTATATCTTGGTATGAAAGAATTCATAATTATTTGGTACAGATTGGCTTTCAAAGGAAAAATGATAATAGTAGTCTATATATCAAGAAAGGACCAGACAAGAAGATTGTGTTGGTGGAGATATTTGCTGATGATACTCTATTTACAGGAAATGATGACTTGTGAAAAGAATTTTTAGAAGAAATGAGTAAAGAATTTGAGATGTCCATGTTTGGTGAGATAAAATTCTTTTTTGGATTACAAATACAAAAGAACAAATTTTTTATCTACATCACTCAATCTAAGTATATCAAGGAAATACTGAAGAAGTTTGAAATGGAAGATTCAAGACCTATTGGAATCGCTATGTCTACTGGACATAAGCTATCCAAAAATGATGATTCCAAAGAAGTATATCAAACCACATATAGATCAATGATTGGAAAATTGTAGTATGTAGTACCTACAAGGCTTGATATTACTCTAGCAGTTGGAATAGTGGCAAGATTCTTAGCAAATCCTAAGGAAAATCACATGATGGCAATCAAGAGAATCATGAGATATCTGAAAGGTACAAAAGACTATGGCTTATGGTACAAACTTGGAGACAATTTGGACTTGAAAGTATTTACTGATGCTGATTGGGCAGGAAGTATTGATGGAAAATAAAGCACTAGTGGTGGAGCATTCTTTCTTGGTAAAAGACTAGTGTCTTGAAAAAACAAGAAGCATAATTGTATGTATCTCAATCCATAGCAGATGTAGATATGTGGCAACAATAGTTAATTGTTCTAAAATTATTTGGTTCAAACAATTGTTGGAAGGAATGAAGATAGAAATCAAGGATCTAATAGCCATATACTGTGATAACACCAATGCAATCAATATATCAAAGAATCCAGTGATGCATACTAAAAAAAAGCACATTACTATAAAATATCACATCTTAAGAGAGCTAGTACAAGAGAAAAAAGTTAGATTGGAATATGTTAATACAAAGGAACATATTGCAAACATATTTACCAAGCCATTACTGAAGGATGTATTTTTGTATCTAAGAGGTAAGCTAGGGGTCATTCCCCCATCTAAAGTTCACTAAATAAAGTTCAGTGATGCATCAACAAGAGCTAAGTTGAAGATCAATTAGTTAGTGTAGAATTGGAAAAGACATGTTGGAAATGAATCAATACTTAAGGTACATTGGTATTAACAGAATTTTTGCCTTTGACATGTGTTGTCAAAGAGGGAGAAGTTTACTGTCATATCTCTGAGAAATTTTTGGAACTAGAATAAAGTAAGGAACCAAAGAGGGAGAAGTTTTCCAAAGAAGGTGAAGTTTTTTGTAAGAGGGAGAAAGTTCTAAATGAATTTGGCAGAAGTTGTTACAGACAGAGAATGAATCTAGTGAAAGGAAGAGCTCATACTGATAGAGGGAGTTGTCAAGAACAAATCCAAAATTTGTTGTGTTACCATCAATGCCAAAGAGGGAGATTGTTGCATACAATTGATTAATTGTGTATTGTCTTTGACATTACAAAAATGTCATATTATTATCAGTCAATATATGTCGAGCTCACTCGAGCAGTGAAGACAATTTTTTGTGTCTACCAAGCATTCCTATGATTGCCTAAGTTTAGAAGGCAGTCTCTACTAGGTTCACTTGGGTGTCAAAGGAAAGTATGTAGAAGATGAGTGTTAACTAAGCTCACTTGGTTAATGAATGAAAGTTGGATGGAACTAGTGCTAACCGAGCTCACTTGGTTGCCAAAGGATTTTTGTAAGTTTTTAGTGTTAATTTAGCTTCTATTGGTTAACAAAGGAAATCATTTCTAAGTTAATTTCTATCAAGCTGGGTCGAGTAACAAAAGATTTTCTTATTTTGGCATATCAAGCTCAATTGGTTTATCTATTGATTCTAGCTGACTAAGATGATGAATACTAATTATTCTAAGTTTTATTTGAGCTGACTTAACAATATGAAAGATATAAGTATAAGGTCAAATTGTGGTTTCAAAGTGTGAGTGGATGTAAAAAGGTATGAAGATGTTATTGAAGATTTAATGATGAGAAGAGGAAGCAAATTTGAAGGAAAAGAAAAATATCCTTGTGGAGTAGAAAAGTTATATTCGATTAGGACATATCAAGTACAATTTGTAATCAATAGTTAAGTCATATTCAAATCAGGTCATCTCACTGTTACTCTCTAACCATTGTAGTAGTGATCTGAATCTCTTAACAGAGTTGGCTTAACAACTATTTATAAATCCTCTAACAAAGTGCCAGTTCTATTAAATTGTCTTAAGACCTCTAACAAGGCTACTCCTAACAGGGTGATTAAATCCTCTAACAAGGTCACACCTAATAGTTTGTTTTGTAACCTTTAACAAGGTTGGCTCCTAACATGGCTTACTTTAAAAGAGTGAAAACAATAACTAGTTGCAATTGGTGGTTTTTCCCAAATTGGGTTTCCACGTTAAATCCTGGTGTCAAATGTGTTCATGCTATTTTCTTTTATGTGTTTGCAACTAAGTTAAAGTAATGGTAATCACATATAACATCTAAAGTTTATATGTTAATAATTTATCGAGCTCATTTAGTTATTATCGAGTTACAACATTTATGTGTGTTTACTGAGCATCAACATTATTCAAATTTTTATTTTACATTTTTGTACTGACATCTAAGGGATCTAGGATTTATTTTAGTAGTAACTGATTCACCCCTCCCCTCTCAGTTACTCCTCTTATGTTTCCAACACTATTTTATATTAATTAATTATTCAAGTGCTCTATCACTTTTTGGGATTTTTTTAAATCATATTCATTATGGAAGCATATCAATTAATTAATTGACATTTCTGTTAGAAATATAAGGTAGGAAAGGTTACTAAGAGTGGAGGGATGAATTAGGAACCAATAAAAATTTAAACCTACATCACCAATTACTCCTTCATATACTATTATGATCTAGTTGCATGCATGAAAGGACAAAAGTAATAAAATATTAACACTTTGACACAAGATATGGTGACCTAGAAACCTACCAAGTAGAAAGTAAAATAAGGGTAGGGATGATACCCACAAGCTTTAGTAATGCAATATAAAGTTGACCTAATAAGGATTACAATTGATCACTTCTGATGATTTTCTTTGTTAGGAGAAATAAAGACTATTAGTCCACCTTGTGAAAGGATTTTACAAACATACAATGAAGTATGCACTCTATTAGGAGATTTATCAAAAGATTATTAAGTCCACCCTGTTAAAGGATTTGAATAATGCACCTACTAGGATGAATCAGTGGTTGATCTCTGATCTACAACTTTGATTTGTTGGATGAGATTCCTTGAATTGCAATGATCACTTTACTGTGATAGATAAGTCTCTAATGAGCCATATACTGCTTGTAGCCTTCAAATCACACTTTTCTACTTATACTTCTTTTTATATTCAATCAATTACATCATTTGGATAAATACAATTCATTACATATATAGTAATCCAATTAACTACTTACTGGAGTTGGCTACAATACCAAATTAATCATAATTCACAAAGTTGGCCTAACTGTTGTAACTTGGGTTCTAAAGACGAACTTGGTTTTGTTCTAATACTTAGTAAACACTATCAACACTCAAAAAACTTTCACACTTGGTTGACATTGAAGCTTGATCTATATTGTTCACTTTTAGTAGCAAGAACTCGGTTGACACTGTATTACTTAGCCAACACTAGATTCTCCTTGTTAACACTGTGATCTTGGTAGACACTTTAGAACTTGGTTAACATTATAGAGCTCATGATATTGCTATCAGGATTTAACTGTGTGATTTTTAGTCAAAATCATTGACCCATGTTTCATGAGTAGTGATTTAACACAAATCAATATCTCATGAGAATAAATGGAACACTTAGCACTCATTGGATCTAGGTGATTCTCATAGGGGTGAAGCACCAAGACTTCCTGGGAGGTCACCCATCCCAGTACTACTCTAGCTTGAGTGTGCTTAACTAAGGAGATTCATCCATAGTTAAACCCAAAGCTTGCAACCCCATTTGAAAAACCTTCAGCAAGTGTTGTTCCTTATGAAACATTAATTAGAAATCCCCTTGAGCTCATCAATTGATAAGTAGGAGATAATTTCTACAACAAGTCAATTTGTGATATTACTATTAGGATTTAATTGTGTGATTCAGAGTCCAACTCATTGACTAATGTTTCATGAGTAGTGATTCAACATGAATCCATATCTCATAAGAATAAATGGAACACTTAGCACTCATTGGATCTAGGTGATGCTCACAGGGGTGAAGCACCAAGACTTCCTGGGAGGTCACCCATCCTAGTACTACTCCATCTTGAGTACGCTTAACTATGAAGTTTCATCCATGATTAAACCCAAATCTTGTGAAGCCATTTTCAAAACCTTCACCAAGTGTTGTGCCTTATGAACCATTCATTAGAAAGCCCCTTGAGCTCATCAACTAATAAGTAGAAGATAATTTCCACAACAAGTCAATTTGTGATATTGCTATCAGGGTTTAACTGTGTGATTTTGAGTCAAACTCATTGACCCATGTTTCATGAGTAGTTATTCAACATGAATCCATCTCTCATGAGAATAAATGGAATACTTAGCACTCATTGGATCTAGGTGATGCTCATAGGGGTGAAGCACTAGGTCTTCTTGGGAGGTCACCCATCCCAATACTACTCTAGCCTAAGTGTGCTTAACCATATATCTTGGTTAACACTAAGATCTTCATCACTTCTATTGGATAACTTGGTAGACACTTCTATGCTCAGGCTATACTATGAACTATCTCAGATGCTCGGTAGACACTGTGAATCTTGACATGAATTGCATTTTGACTACTTAGCTCAGTAGCAACTGAACCACTTGGTTAACACTACTGGATGAATGATAAGCTTAGTAGAAACTGTAGAGCTCAGTAACAATGTAACCAATTGAATAAGTGCTAAGTCAATAATAGAAAAATTGACCTTAGTGTCAACAATATCCCCCTTTGGCATTAGTGACAAAAACACTTATTATACCAAAAATCTAAATTCTCAAAATTACAAGTTAAAAAATTCCTTTATCAACATTCTCTGTCTTCAACTTAGTTTTGACTTATTGCTATTGTAGCTCAGTGAATTACTCTATTTTTTTAATTTGTCAAAATTAATTTTGTAAACATATTTACTGCTTAGCTATACATATATCTACATATTACTACTCCCCCATACATATTGTATATGAGCAATGTTAGTATGCTAATAGAAACCAAATTTAAATAAAGCTTCTACAAACTAAACAAAATTCATAAACTTCAAGATAGACTAAGATGAGCTCTCAATTGAAAATATGAGCCATTAATGGGCTCTCTCAATGAGAAGCTCTCTTGTTGAGTGGCTTTATCTAAATGGATAGGATGTATGCTCAATATGCTTCCAAAGGCTTCAATGGATGATTATGGATTTTTGGTGTGGATAGATGGCTTTAGTATGGATTTGGCTCTCAAAATAGCATTATAACTTTACTTCATGGATTGTGTTATTTTACAAAGGGGAAGGATCCAATTTATAGGCAAGAGGCTTGAGGGATTGAGGGCTAAGATGCAAGGATGCGAAAAAGCTCATGGAGGGCTCAGATTGCATGATAAGAGAGCACATGGATTGTGCTTCTTTATAGCCAATCAAGGAGTGACACATGTCACATGGTGAGAGGATGGAGGAAAGGGGAAGGATGAGTCAACAAAAGAGGCTCAAGGGATAAAATCTTCATAAAGACCCTCATAATGACTTGTAAGAGCAATAAAAGGGCTTGTAAGAGTCATTTATGACCTAGTGGACTTCATAAAGTTTTATGGTTGAGATATTTTGAGGGTGATGAGAGCAATTTCGACTTGGACTTGATTAGGAGGGTTTTAAGCTTGCTTAGGCTTGTGCAAATGATTAGAGGACGGATTAAGATGGTTTAGGATTAGCTTAGGGATAGGCAAGTGGATGGCATTTAATGAGGGTGGGTGAAGGAGGAGATATTTGTTAACTTTGGCTTGGGTTAGTAAGTCTTAACCCATTTTTAGGGAATGTGACAAGGTTAGGAGGGGATTAGGATTAGGTTTAAAGACATCTTCTAGAAGAGTCTAGACTTTGGATGAGGATAAAGACTTTCTAGAATAGTCTAGAATTTCCTAGGATGAGGATGAAGACTTTCTAGAAGAGTCTAGAACTTCTTAGGATGAGGATAAATTAGTTTTTTAGGAAATAAATAAATTTTTATTTATTCCAAGGGTTTGGGTTGAGGAGATATTTATTAAAACTTTTTTAATAAACATGAGGATTAATATTTAATCTTAATTAAATATTTTGAGTTGGGATTAGGGGTAGGAAATGATGGGATTAGCCTTTAATCGAAATTAAAGAAGGATTAGAAGATTTTGGAAGAGGTTATTGGTCATAAGGAAATTGGCCAAGTTTTGGGCAAAAAATAATTTTTTAATTTATTTTAGGATTTTTGGTCAATTTATTAATTAAATAATTAATAAATAAAGAAATAATGTTTAAATAAGATTTAAACATTTTTGGGAGGGATTCCTTAATTAAATATTTTTAATTAAGATAAAGGGATTTAATGGCATAAAAATTAATTAATTAATTAATTAAATAATTAATTAATAAATGATGATGTCATCAGGGATTTTTTCAAAAAATAAAAATACTTTATTTTTTAAAAGATTTTTAGGTGTCTACATTTTGCCCCTCTTTGATGTGATGCCGCAAGTGGCATGGCATCAAAGATAAGAAAATAAGATGCCCAAGGCTAGAGCAGAAGAGGAGAGAATGGACTGTGACATGCCCCCTCAAGAAGGCGGCGGGGAGAGAAAGCGAGACTCGATGGCTTCTTGAAAAATACAAGAATCTGGGATGAGCAAGGAGACTCAGATTGGATTAAGAGAAGAGGTTTAGTTAGCTCAAACTCTTACTATGGGAGAATGATAAAGGGAGAATCAGAGGCGCAAGAGGAAGCAAGCTTAAGATCTCAGGGATTGCAGAGGATGAAGGAGCAGAGCGCTATAAAAAAGAATCCAGGATAGGGAGATGGATGAGGGGATTATAAAGCTGATGCAACAGGATTTCAAAGAGTTAGATTGGCAGAAGATGGGTTTCGAAGATCCCTAGGACTAGGATTGTGGATCTCGAAAGATGAGGCTTGGTGGGTTGATTTGGATTGGTGGATCCCTAAGACTAGGATTGTGGATCCCTAAAGCTAAGAGTGATGAGTGATTCAAAGAGATACTGATGCATCATCTGGGGTAGGAGAGACAGATGCTGGATATGGATGGGGGATAATGGAGATGAAGGAAAACCATTGAAGCTTTTTGAGCGGGGGGATACTTCAAAGAGAAGTACCACCATGTAGTTGAGCACTAGATTTGCTATAGGACTATTGGTTAATTGCCAAGGTTACCAAGAACATCAAGGCCTTTTCACCAACCATCCAAAGGACTGAAAAACTAACTCAAAACAAACACACAAGGATTGCTCCAGCATCACACATGAATCCTAGAGGAAGCAGCATGGAAACGACACTGGAGAACCCACAAGCAGAAAAGAAAAACAAACGAAAGACCTGATCAAGACCTTACGCTCTAATTGCCCCATTCGCAGCATACCATGATATGGAAGATCGTGGCAACCTTGAGGAGGGAACAAGGAGATTGCTTGGAAAAGATACTTCAAGACCTAAAAGGGAAGATCCCAAATCAAAAGAAAGTGAAAATCCAAAAGAGAGCCGTTTGCCAACTAGATGGGTAGGACAAGGTACTAACGGACCAAGATCAGACATGAGGAAAGCTATATCCTGCAAGGACCTATCGGAGAGCACCAAAGCTGGTGGATTTGGATGAGTGATGTGTCTGGAAAGCTGAACTAAGAAAGATAACACTTTGGTGACAGGAAATCTAGCTAAAGGATACGTTGGAATAGCTAACCAAGATGTGTGATGGGTGCAAGATGCTGATCAAGGACGAACTGACACGAACGCTGGATAGATACAATGGTACTAAGCTAAAGAGGATGTACAAGCTGATGGACCAAGATATGTTACAAATGTACAAGTTTGTTCATTTTTTGTTTTTGTGAGATGGAAATGTTTGTGAAGGATGGGATGTCTATAATAGGTGATAGGTGGATAGGTAGATGGTTTGCGAAAAGCTTAAGTGAAAATGGGTTTTTGTATGTGCACGTGATAGTATACAAGCTAGGATACAGGATTATTTATAGGCTGGAATATGGTACAAACCTTGGACAAGATTTGGATAGACAAGGTATGGTACAAGATTTACAAGGTATAATACAAGCTTTGGTAGAAGATTTACAAGCTGTACAGGAGGTATTTACAAGCTTCATCAGATTTTGGATATTTGATTGGAACACCAAGGGAACAAGCAAGTGTGTCTTATGGGATGGTGGGTGAATGGATGAGGGATATGATAGTGATAGATAATGGATTAGTCTTTAGTACACAAGGCGCCTGAATTACCAAGTTTTCACCAAGGTACCTATCCAAGGTGCTTGAATTGCCAAGTTTTCACCATTGGACGCTTATTTCTCTTTACTATTTTTTTCTTTTGTATTTTTCAAAAGCTGGGTATACCAAGGATCTTCAAGCATAGAACTTCTTGAGATGAATGATGTTAGTAGGATCATTCAAGAGTTCTCCTTCTGGTATAGATAGCTAATAAGCTCCAGAGCCAAAGGAAGCAATGACAAAATAAGGACCAAGCCATGTAGGTTCAAAATTGCCTTTCTTTTCTCGATCTACTTGGACTTTCATGTTTTCTTTGAGGACCATGTCACCTGGCTGAAAATGTCATGGAAGCACCTTCTTGTTGAAATTCCTTTTGAGATGAGTTTGATAGACTGTGAGATGATCATAGGCTTTTTGTCACTTCTCGTCTAAGAGATCTAGCTGGGTGAGTCGAGCTACTCTATATTCTTCATCTGATATTTGCCCTTGCAAAGATATGCACAAGGAGGGAAGTTCAACCTCTATAGGTAGTACCGCTTTGCCACCATAGACTAGGGAGTATGGAGTTGTGCCTGTGGATGTACGAAAGGAAGTTTGATAGGCCCATAGGGCTGGATTTATTTGTAGGTACCAATCACAGCCGAAATTATTGACAACTTTCTTTAGGATTTTGAGGAGGGTTTTGTTAGTTGCCTTTTCCTGGCCGTTACCTTGTGGGAAATATGGGCTAGAAAAGCGGTGATGGATGCGGAGGGAAGTGCATAATTCTTCCATGTTGAGATTTTCAAAGTTACCTCCGTGGTCGGTGAAGATGGTGGATGGGATGCCGAAGCGGCAAACAATGTGGTACAAGATGAACTTGGAGACCTGAACTCCTGTAGCTGAGACTAGGGGGACTACTTCCACCCATTTAGTGAAATAGTCTGTAGCTATTATTATCCATTTATGTCCATCAGATGAGAGGGGTGTGATAGTTCCAACTAGATCAAGGCCCCAACAAGCGAAAGGCCAAGGTGGTGCAATAGGCTGTAGATCCTGTGCTGGAGCGTGCACAAGATTTGCATGCTGCTGACATGGGAGACACTTTCTAACAAAGTCACAGGAGTCTTCTTCAATGGTAGGCCAATAGTAGCCTGCTCTAAGGATTTGTCGCGCTAGGAAAATACCACTCGTGTGGGCATCGCAAAGTCCAGAGTGTACTTCCTTTAACACCATCGCGGCCTCATTTTGGTCTAAACATTGAGAGAGAGTATCGTGATAACCCCGACAATATAGGGTATTGGCTATGATAACATAGCGGGATGATTTTCGAATGAGGTTCTGGAGTTGGGTACGTGTGAGGTGAGGGGATATGATACCATCGTTAAGGTAAGCGTGAATCTCATGGTACCAAGGGGATTGGGGACCAACCAAGATACAAACACGGTTTGAATCCTCATTCGCATAGGCGGGTGTGAGGAGCTGCTCCACTAAAAACTCATACTGTGTAGCTGCTTGGGGAATTTCCAAGAGCGAGCCTATAGTAGCCATAGCATCTGCTGCTTTGTTCTGTATTTGAGGCACTTGTGTAAACTGAAGCTTTGTAAAATGTTGGGTTAGCTGATCAACTAGCTCTTTGTAGGGTAATAGCTTTTCATCTTTGGTTTGATATTCATTTAGGGCTTGCTTGATGATGAGCTGAGAATCACCAAAGATTTGTAGCTCAACAATGTTCCATTTTGCAGCTATCTTTAATCCTGCTATGAGGGCCTCATATTCAGCTATATTGTTGGTGCTAGGGAATTGTAGCTTGAAGGCTTTTGGAATGTAATCTCCTTGAGGTGTGACCAACAATATTCTTGCTCCTGATCTATGAGATGTGTATGAGCCATCAAAATAAAGTTTCCATGGGGGTTGTTCTTCAATTAGACAGATATGCTCATCTGGAAATTCTGTGATCAATGGATAAGCATCTATTAGAGGTGCATCAGCTAGGTGATCTGCTATAGCTTGCCCTTTGATTGCCTTTCTATCAACATATTGGATGTCAAATTCACTAAGGAGCATAACCCATTTGGCTAAATGACCTGTAAGTGCTGTTCTGGAGAGCATATACTTGAGAGGGTCAATCTTGGAGACTAGTTGGATGGTATGACTTAGCATGTAATGGCAAAGCTTTTGAGTTGAGAAAACAACTGCCAAACAAGCTTTTTCCATAGGAGTGTAATTGAGTTCATAACCAACTAGGGTTCTACTGATGTAGTAGATGGCTCTTTCTCTGCTGTAGTCATCAAGCTATGCTAGAAGTGCCCCTAGAGTAGTAGGTGTTGCTGATATGTACAAAATTAGGGAACGACCAGGAACTGGTGGAACCAAGATAGGAGGATTGATGAGATACTGCTTGAGATGGTCGAAGCTGCATTGACATAAAGGATCCCACTTGAAGTTCTCATCCTTCTTTAGTAAATGTGAAAATGGTGTACACTTATTTGCAAGTTGGGAGATGAAGCGCCGAACAGATTGAAGCTTTCCCTGAAGAGAACAAAGCTATTGCAGTGTCTGGGGAGGAGGCATGTCTAAGATAGCTTTGACCTTCTTGGGGTCGATCTCTATACCTCGTTTAGAAACTATGAAGCCTAGAAGCTTGCCAGATGTGACCCCAAAGACACATTTCTTGGGATTCAGCATGAGATGATATTTGGCTAACCTATCAAAGACTTTCTCTAGGTCAGCAAGATGATCCATGAAGGTATGAGACTTGACCAAGATATCATCCACATAATCCTCCAAAATGCTATGGATGAGATCATGAAAAATGGCTGTCATAGCTCTTTGATAGGTAGCCCCAACATTCTTTAGGCCAAAAGGCATCATGTTGTAGCAAAAGGTTCCCCAAGGGGTAGTGAATTCTATCTTATGCTGATCCTCTTCTTCAATCTTGATCTGATTATACCCAGAAAATCCATCCATGAGGGAAAAAATTTCATGTCCAGCTATAAGATCTACAATCATATCTATGTTGGGTAAGGGAAAATCATCTTTTGGACAAGCTTTGTTAAGATCTCTAAAATCAGTGCAGATTCTGATGTCACCGGAAGGTTTAGTGACAGGGACCATGTTGGAGATCCATTCTGAGTAGTCGATAGGGTGGATAACCTTAGCAACTAACATTCTTTCTAATTCAGCTTTGACCAATAATGCCACCTTGGGGTGCATTTTTCTAAGCTTTTGTTTGACGACCTTGATCTTTGGATCGACTGCAAGATGGTGAACTACAAGCTTTGGATCCAACCCTGGCATATCCTGATATGACCATGCAAATCACCCAATGTTCTCTCTTAAGACCTCAAAGAGGAGATCAACTTGGTCTTGTGATAGGGATGCAGCAATGTGAACAAGCTTAGGGATCTCTGAAGAATCGATGTTGACTTCTCTAGTATCCTCAATTAGAATAGAAGATATCTCTAGTTTATTATCTTGAGGAGGCAATGCTAAATCCTCATGTTCTACTTGTGGCTCTGGGTTTTCTTGCTGAGGGGATCTCTTCGCTGCCTTAGCTAGTCTCAGATTCACCTTAGTTCTAGCTTTGCGTGTATCGGAACTAGGTTGGGGATTTTCTCCAAAATACCCCTTGGGATGTAGCTTGTAGATATAGGCAGAATCTGGCTTTGTTTTCTTGTGAGGTGTTTCAGCTCCCATGAATCTCAGAAGTGCTTCCTCTGATGTGAACTCATCAATGTGTATGACACTTGGGTGGTCTCAATCTATGAGTTGTGGATGGGCAAGTGGTAGGTCAATGAGGTGGATGGATAGTTCTTGGAGAACAGAGTCTTCGACGGAGATTTGGTCTAGGATATCATCATAGGCTCTCTTTTCAACTTCCTTAGGAATGTCTTCGATTTTGACAAGGTTGCGGCAAATGTTCGAAAAAGCGTGACCGTTCTCATTGGTGCCCCCAGTTGTGGGTATGCCAAAGCCAAGACCTAACTTCGATTCCCACTTGTGTGCGTCGATGGGGCACTGCATGCCTCTTTCTTCTGGTCCTAGACCACCACCTTGATAGTTCCATTTTTCAGTGATGAGCTTATGTTCTTGGGGATACTTTTGGCTGAAGTGATCAAGGTGTTCTTGATTTCTTTGAGGTGCATCCTTATGTAGCCAATTGTTGATATCTGGAGTGAGCTCCTCATGAAGAAGGATTTTCGAGGATACAAAGGTTGTTGGGCCAAATTTTTTGTATCGAGGAGGTGGAATCTCCTTAGCTTTGTGATATGTCGGTCATCCATGGGCATGTGGATCAAGGGGGAGTGCCCCAACAAGAAATGCATCCGACAGACTATACTCTCCACAGCCCTTGTTATTGATCTTTACAGTAGACAAGGTAGAGGCGAGGATGGTTTCTGGGTCATTACAAGTGTGGGATGAGCTGGCGATGGATGTGCCGATATCAATTCCAGGGCAATGGTTTGTATATGAAGCTTCAACCGCATTGCAGTAAGCAAAGAGTTCTGGATCGGCATGGATGGTTACCTCAGTGCCTTGATGCAAAAATTTGACACACTGATGGTAAGTGGATGGAACGACTTTCATGGCATGAATCCATGGGCGACCAAGGAGGATGTTAAATGGTAGGTTTAGATCAATAACATGGTAGAGTTTCTCTTGGATGACTGGCCTAACCTTGATTGGCAGCAAAATAGTTCCTTCTGTGGTTCTTTCCAAGTTGTCATAAGCTTTGATGGTGATAACCTCACTGATGATATCTGCCTCAGTATACCTAGCTTGTTTTATGAATTTTAGGGTGCAAATATTCAAGGCTGATCCATTATCTATCATTACTCTTTTCATAGCAAAGTTGGATACCATGATGGCTATGCGAAGCGGAAGGGTGTGATCTAGCTCGACCACGGGTATGTCGGTGGGTTTGAACGATAGGGCACATGAGGATGAGAGGTGTCCAACAAGATTACAAAAATCAGTAGCATTGATATCAGAAGGGACACGAGATTCTATGAGAGCACTGCCAAGGATGTTCTTGTATACAGGACTAGTGCGAAGAAGGTCTAAAATGGAGATTTGGGCTGGCATGTTCCCAAGGTGTTCCGAGATATTGTACTGGCTTTTTGATGGAGCTGATGGTGTTGGTGTAATAGGTGGGCCTACGATGTTAAATTGTGCTCTTCGAGTGGTGACTGCACACTCATTGTTTGGTCCTTGGATATTGATAACATTGACGGAAGGCTCTTTCTCGGATATACAACCTATAAGGCTACCATAGTCTATATAGGATGAAGTGTGGTCATTGTTCTTCCCATGCTGTTGGTTTGGCTGACGATTGTTGGTGTTGTTGTTGTTGGTTTGGATAGGTGTTTTTCCAGGATTTTGGTTGTGGTGTGGAGGAAAAGCATTTTGATAGATTTGTAAGCCTGCATTGGGAGAGGTTTGGGCACCAACAGTGATTTCCTTCCGATCAATGAGGTCCTGCACATAGTCTTTGAATTTCATGCATCTGAGGGTAGTGTGACCTTTTACCCTATGAAATTTGCAGTACTCATTATCTTTGTACCATGCAGCTTTGGATTGGCTTGGGTCAATTTGCTGGGTAGGAGGAAATTTGATGAGGTTTTCCTTGACTAATTTCTCAAAAATGACATCCAATGGCTCACCAAGGGGTGTATAGTTTCTAGGTGTAGGTTAGAATCTAGGCTTTTGTCTTGCAGCTACATTGATGGCATTAGCTTGATTGCTAGACCCTTGAAAGTTGGGTCTTGGATTGTGGTTTTGATAGCTTTGGTGATTATGCTATTGGTAATTGATAGCTTGTTGATTGTTTGGTTGATATGGTGGGTTGGGATGACTTTGGGAAGGACCAACAATATTCACATGTTTTGTGTCAGTGACACCATCTGTTGCAACGTACTTGTTTTTGTTCCAATACCTAGATTTGTCATTGGAATGTGATTGATTTTGGTTGGCTTCCTTGTAAATCTTGACCACACCATCTTTAATGAGTCCTTGCTCAAGGATCATTCCTTTCTCTTTGATATCTTTGTAGGTCTGCAAATAGTTCATGGTCATGTGGTAAGCCAAGCTAGGATGGGCATTATCAATAAACATTTTCACCACATGGCGTTCTGGCAAGGTACAGGATATGCGGGTGGTAAGGGTTTGCCATCTTTGCAGGTATTCGGCAAGGCTTTCTCCACCTCTTTGCTTGGTGTGGACAAGATCAACTATTGATAGCTTTGTTTCAACAAGATGGGCATATTGGGCTACAAATGCCTCAGATAATTCAACAAATTTTTTAATTGTGCCATAGGGGATTCTATAAAACCATTCAAGAGCTGGTCCAGCCAAGCTTTTGGGAAAAAGGCACAAGAGGAAGACATCATTGTATGCTACGTCCTGGCAGTGCATGTAAAATTCTTTGATATGTGTGACAGGGTCTCATTTTCCTCTGAATTTGTCAAATTTGGGTACCTCAAAGTGTTTGGGAAATGGTGTCATGGTAATGGCTCTATCAAATGGGTAAGGACACACATTCTCAAACTTGAATGTCTTCGGATCATTCCCTTCTTGGATGGCTTTCAGAGCTATCTTCATTTGCTCCCATTCTGAATTGATAGGTGATGGCTGGGGTGCCCCCAATGTAGGAGTGCCTTGAGGTAGGTATGTGCTGGATGGGGCCACTGAATATGGATGGCTATGAGGGATTTGTTGATAGGGATTGTACATTTTTTGGGAAGCTGCATGGTGGATGACAGGTTGCTGAGGGGGAGGTGGCGCATATTGCTGCATGTGCTGCGAGGCTTGCTATTGATATGGGATTTGAGGTTGGGATTGAGGAACATAAGCTAGCTGTGGGATAAATGGATTGCTTTGTGGAGGTAAGGTATAAGATGGTTGAGAGGCTTGGGGAAAGGATCAGGGGGCTTGTGGGGTTTGACCAATATATGTGGGTTGTGCCCCCTTGATAGCTTTGTGGAGTGAGGGTAGTAGCTTGTAGATTTGTGGCTAATGGTATTGATCTCCCAAGACCTAATGGAAATGATGGGATTGTGCTTTGGGCTGCAGTGAACAAGTTGGGGGTGATGAAAGGTTGATTACTTGGCCCCATGGGTGGCATCCCTGTTGTATATTGCTGAGGTTGGCCAAAGATGCTAGCACTGATTTGGGAGATGGGTGGATTTGGAAGGCTGGGTTGGGGAGCAGCAGCAGCAATAGTGAAGGGGGTGAACGGTGAGCTGTTTTGGGTAAAGGGGGTTTGGAGCGGAGAGGTATGAACCAAGGATGGAGTGGTGGTGGCTGGGTTGGCTTGCAGCATGGAGATTTCAACTTGGGTGGATGATGGTATGTTTGGGTCTATTGGATCATATGGATTGGCTGGAGGCTCTTCTTTTGGCATATATTGAGGATAATTTGGATCATAAGAGCCTATGGGTGGTGGTAGCTGCCCAAACAATGGGTGAGATGGATCTGATAATGGAGGGGGTCTTCCAAAGTCAAAGGTTCCTACATTTTCCCTTCGAAAATTAGCCATGATTGTCTCTTTGTTCTTGTCTATAATGGCATTTACCAATACTGCATTTCCTGGTTGGTTCATGAAAGCTTCAATGTCAGTACATGATGGCATAGCTTTCTCTGGGCTGAAGGATGGCTAAGTGCTCAAGGGGGGTGAGGCTGTTCGATCCAAATGATAGGGCTCCATTGTTTCTTTCTTCTTGGCTAAGCGAGTGACGGGTGGCCTGAAAAATGCTCCTAGGGATGAGATGCAATAATGCTGATGAATGCAAAAGGGGGAAGGCTTCTCTATGAAAATGATTTCCTAGGTTAAGGCAAAGCTATATGAAAAAACCTAAGGAGGATTGGGTTGGAGATTCTAACTTCAAAGATATGTTGCCAAAGCACGAAAGGTCTGCTTTCTTATGTGCAAGCTTGGTGGTGATTGTGTCAACTTAAGGATAGACTGATGATCCTTTAGGAAGAACACGAGATTGACCACTTGTGGATCCCAACCTTTAGCTCAAAGTGATGAGGGATAACAAGTGACAAAGCTAGATTACCCTAGACAAAGCTCTGTCAAAGGGATAACCTTGGTGAGATTGATGGATTTGGAAGATTTTAGGAGTGTCAAACTTTTGGCAAAAGTGACAACAATTTTGAAGGCTTGGATGTGGGGTTTTGATTGCTGGCTAGATGGTTTGATTCTAAATAAGATGGATGAGCTAATAATGCTTAAGGGGATAACCTAAGATGGCTGGATTTTCTACAAAGATGACTCTAAAGTGAATCTTATCCAAGAAGATGTGGAGAAACAAGGGTGTCTAATCATAGAAATCATGCCTAGTTGGTAAGGCATAAGCAGGATTAACTCTTGGATGTTGGCTAAATTTGATGTTGCGCTCTAACCAGGTCTCTTGAAGTGCTTCGTCGGTAGCTTTGTCCTCTACTTTGTGGAGTTTGGCAATTCGTGGGCTTGGTGTTATTTCTTTTCTCTTGGCTGAAAGTTCTTGGTATGCTAGAGATGGTTTGAGTTTAACTTTGTGGAACTTTTGTTTGGGCTTGGGTTGCTCTGACATCAATTCCTGAATCTGATTGGCTTTGAGAGATCTTGGTTGTTTTGCTTCAACTCATTCAACTTCTAGAATAGGCAGTGACTACACTAAGTATGCCCTAAGCTAGGATTGACCAAGTTTGGCAAACATTCATTCAACAAATAAAAGATCAAGCAATAGATAGAAACAACCAGATAGAAGTTTTTGATTCTCAGAAAGTGATACTTGCGCCAAGGAGTGTGTATGTTCTAAAAATGTTTCGATCAGTCACCTCAAACACATTAACATCCTAGATGGTTTTCTACAAGGCTGACAGTTGGTTTAGCTAAGGAGTCCTCAATATACCCAAGGTACGTGAGGCCCAAATCCATAGATGAGACCAAAAAGATGTCACACAGCTGAGAGGAGTGGTAACCCACTTCTCCTCTTTCACTTCTCAAGGGTATAAAGTTCCTTGAGGCTTAGCCCGAGTGACAAAATCTTGATCCCGAGAGAGGTGTCTTTCGATTCACCTCCCGATTCTTATACTCCGCCAGAACGCTGGAGTTGAGGTTGTCCAAGGGGTGATGAAATCCTCAAGCAGGCCTCCTAAAAAGAAACAAGGTTTTGGATCCTAATCTTATGCACCCAAGATGGCCTCAAAAGATGACAAGGGGAGAGAAGACTTGGATGACCTTGGGCTAAAAAAAAGCTTGTTCTTTTACCAACTGACTCTTATGTGTGCTAATCTAGACTTTGCAAGCACTCATGTTTAAGAGACAATGTTCAATTCCAACTTGAAGCGCCAACAAAAGTAAATCGATCAAAGAATACAAACAATAAGAAGAGTTAGGGTCAAAAAAAGAAAATTCACGCGCCCAGAGGCCATCCACGTCAAGTATCGATTAATTTTCTTTAAGGCATTCAAGATTGAGTGTGAGTTTGTTTTAAGGCCAAAACAAAAGTGTGTGAGATTCGATTTCAAGCGCGCGCCCAGAGGCTCTCCACGTCAGTTGTTGTTCAATTTTAGTGCCCAAAATTGAAGTGTGATCAATTTAATCTAGAGTTTTGATCATTTAAATTTTTTGATAAAGTTAAAGCAAACATTCAAAGACCATGTGAGTGAGTTAGATTGTGGAACATTTAACACCTTTTTCAAGTAGACCCATCCCCATAAATGGCGTTGAGATTGCAACCAATGATTAATATTTGATGGGTGATTAGAAAAGAGGTGAGTCCAAGGAACTACTCAAATTGATTTTTGCAAATTTGTATTTTAACTTAACAAGGTTTCTTAAATGTCCAAAAATCAAACTTTACCTAGATTGCATGTGGAAAAGAGATTTTTTTTGTTCAATTTTTAGAAGCTCCAAATGAAGTGTTTGATATTGCAATGGTTAATTGATCCTTAGAATTCAAGATTGGATTTTTTGTTTTAATCATGCATTCAAGGAAAATTTGATTTTAATCCATGGCATTCAAGAGTGATTTTAGCAACATACATTCAAAGACAAGTGGTTAAACATTCAAGTGTTTTCTTTTGAGCATTCAAGATTGAGATTTTGTGTGTTGTTTTAAGAACTTTGAAGTGCTTTGTTTTAACCTTAGATCATTCAAGATTGTTTTGGACTCAAAAGTGAAAATGACTCTTTGGATTTTGGTTTTCATTCAAGATTTTGTGTTCTAGTTTGCATATTTTAAGCCCAAAAATGATATTCTTAGATTGTTTTGATGCATGAAAAACCTAAGAAACATTCAAGATTTTGCAATAAGACATTTGTTTGGAACAAATAACAAAGCTTTTAAGACAATTTTTGGCAACCATTTAGGACTCTTAGTTTTCATGAGATTTTTTAAAAGAACTTTAGTGTGCACTTTGTGTTGATTTTGAACCTTTTGAAATGGAAACTTGAAGTTCTTTTTAAATTCCCAAAAATGAAGTGTTCCTAATTTTGCATGAATGCATCTAAAACCTTGATGTTGCAAGGATGCAAATGATTAGATTGGTTTAGTTTCACTTGTTAAAAGATTTTTTCTTTTTTGCAAATTTTTTAATTTTTCAATGGATTTAAGTATGATTTGGGGGTTCATTTTAAGCACTAAAAAGAAGTGTGTATGATTTTGCTTCCTTAAAAAGAATGGACAAGATCTCCCACAAGAAGAAGAAGAAGAAGTAGATGGAATAAGAAGAATATAGACAAGAAGAGGAAGAAGAATTCCAAGTTCTTTGTCCACCTATTAGCTTGAAAAATCTGCAAACACTATGAGATATAATATGAGTTCCTTTGTCTTCTTCATGCTCATGTGGACCTACAAAACCAATTTATACAATCCTAGCAATCACAAAAACAAGAAAAATTAGCCAAAATCAGCAAATGACATACAAAACTTGGCTAAAAAAGCTAATGAAGATGACCCATGCGGGGTCCCACCGGGCGTGCCAAAATGTATATGAGCAATGTTAGTATGCTAATAGAAACCAAATTTAAATAAAGCTTCTACAAACTAAAAAAAATTCATAAACTTCAAGATAGACTAAGATGAGCTCTCAATTGAAAATATGAGCCATTAATGGGCTCTCTCAATGAGAAGCTCTCTTGTTGAGTGGCTTTATCTAAATGGATAGGATGTATGCTCAATATACTTCCAAAGGCTTTAATGGATGATTATGGATTTTTGGTGTGGATAGATGGCTTTAGTATGGATTTGGCTCTCAAAATAGCATTATAACTTTACTTCATGGATTATGTTATTTTGCAAAGGGGAATGATCCAATTTATAGGCAAGAGGCTTGAGGGATTGAGGGCTAAGATGCAAGGATGGGAAAAAGCTCATGGAGGGCTCAGATTGCATGAGAAGAGAGCACATTGATTGTGCTTCCTTATAGCCAATCAAGGAGTGACACATGTCACATGGTGAGAGGATGGAGGAAAGGGGAAGGATGAGTCAACAAAGGAGACTCAAGGGATAAAATCTTCATAAAGACCCTCATAATGACTTGTAAGAGCAATAAAAGGGCTTGTAAGAGTCATTTATGACCTAGTGGACTTCATAAAGTTTTATGGTTGAGATATTTTGAGGGTGATGAGAGCAATTTCGACTTGGACTTGATTAGGAGGGTTTTAAGCTTGCTTAGGCTTGTGCAAATGATTAGAGGATGGATTAAGATGGTTTAAGATTAGCTTAGGGATAGGCAAGTGGATGGCATTTAATGAGGGTGGGTGAAGGAGGAGATATTTGTTAACTTTGGCTTGGGTTAGTAAGTCTTAACCCATTTTTAGGGAATGTGACAAGGTTAGGAGGGGATTAGGATTAGGTTTAAAGACATCTTCTAGAAGAGTCTAGACTTTGGATGAGGATAAAGACTTTCTAGAATAGTCTAGAATTTCCTAGGATGAGGATGAAGACTTTCTAGAAGAGTCTAGAACTTCTTAGGATGAGGATAAATTAGATTTTTAGGAAATAAATAAAGTTTTATTTATTTCAAGGGTTTGGGTTGAGGAGATATTTATTAAAACTTTTTTAATAAACATGAGGATTAATATTTAATCTTAATTAAATATTTTGAGTTGGGATTAGGGGTAGGAAATGATGGGATTAGCCTTTAATCGAAATTAAAGAAGGATTAGAAGATTTTGGAAGAGGTTATTGGTCATAAGGAAATTGGCCAAGTTTTGGGCAAAAAATAATTTTTTTAATTTATTTTAGGATTTTTGGTCAATTTATTAATTAAATAATTAATAAATAAGGAAATAATGTTTAAATAAGATTTAAACATTTTTGGGAGGGATTCCTTAATTAAATATTTTTAATTAAGATAAAGGGATTTAATGGCATAAAAATTAATTAATTAATTAATTAAATAATTAATTAATAAATGATGATGTCATCAGAGATTTTTTCAAAAAATAAAAATACTTTATTTTTTAAAGGATTTTTAGGTGTCTACACATATATCTCTCCTCCATACATGTATCTAGAGTATGATAATCTTTTCTATACACATAATCTTCTTCTCTCCCTATAAACATATCTTCTCCCACACCCTATACAAATAATATTCTTCTCCCCCTTTTTGACATAAATGCCAAAGATGTATAATATATATAAGTTAATACAAAAATGTGACAAGAAATTAGTGTGTACCTTCAAAATGATTGACATAGTATTGTCCCAATTCTCTTGCAATACCTTGCATGCAAGGCTATCTGTACCTCTACTAACAATTCCATCATGTGGTCATCTACGAAGAAGTTGTTGTCATGGATGAGTGTCTTTGCATGTGCAATGTGCATCCATGTTTGGAAGAATAATGCCCTAAATCTATGCAAGTGTGGCCCTAATTTTGGCTTCTTCCCTAAAAACTCTACCTGTAGATCTATCAAATATTTGATCTTTGTAAAGTGTGCAGAACTACAACTTGGATCAAGTGATAGCTAATGTGCACTTGTCTTAATATCCTCATCTATCTTGGATAATTTATCCTTGATTTCCCTTGTAAAGATAGACGAGTCACTTAATTTGAAAAACAATGAAACAACATTTTTGATAGATGTTTCCAATGTAGTAAGAATAGTAGACAACTCTACTTGATCAGTAGCAATTTATTGTGCTACTTGCTCCAAAAATTTATTTTCAAATTTTCTCTCACCTCTCTACAACAATTTCTCTTGTCCATTCAGCTCCTCATTGTATTTGTGAAAATCTCCACAATTTGATCCATAATGGGCTGATTTTCATCTACTTCAATGCTTAGAGCATCAATAGATATGCTCTTTATGTCCTCAAGGACCTAATTATTCTTCTTTCTCTCTTCTCTAAGCTTCTATTGCTTAGCACTCTTTTTCTAGAGTTCTCCAAGGGTATCCATTTGATCAGGTGTTAGATTGAAGAGATCCCAATCTGTTAGTATAATTTCTTCCTCTAGATCAATATCCTCCTCTTTACCCTTTTCTGAGGAAATAACAGAATGAACAATTTCTTTTCCCTTATTCAGAACTTCAGCACTTGGTTGATTTTGATTCTCAACTATCATTGCATTGGCCATGGTGGAAAAAATAGTTGAAAAAGTAAGAATTGCAGCAACACTAGAAATAACATTAACAACAAGAATACCTTGTTGTTTCTCGATCAAGCTTGATGCTGGGAAGATTTTCTACTTAGTAGATGAAGTGCTAGGCACTTCAGTCACTGAAATATTTGAAAAAATAATTTCAAAGATTGGTTGTGGCTTGGTGTTTCCATTTTGACCTCAACTAGCTTAGTAGAAGCCTTGTCTAAGCTTGGAAAGGAAGTCATGACTTCTATTGTAATATTTTTTGCATCTGTTTCCTCAATACTCTATATTTCCTGAAGACTTCCTCCAATGGCTTCTTTCTCTTCTTTCTCATCATCAAGATCAACATTGTCTATCTCTATTGGAAATATATGATAGGCTAAGTTACTAAGAGGGGAGGGGTAAATCAATAACCTATAAAATTTAATCTTTATTTACCAATTAATCCTACATGAGTATTTTGATCTAATTGTATGCATGAAAAACTAAAAGTATTAAAACATTCATAACACTTTGACACACAATATGGTGACCAAGAAACCTTCCAAATAGAAAGTAAAATAGGGGTGGGGATGATACCCACAAGATTTAGTATTGCAATATAAAGTTGGCCTGTTAAGGCTTAAAATGATCACTTCTGATTATCTACCCTATTAGGAGCAATAAGGACTGCTAGGTCCACCTTGTAAAAGGATTTACAAACATACAATGAAGTATGCACTTAGTAAAGAGATTTAAAAAATACTGTTAAGTCTACCTTGTGAAAGGATTTAACTGTTTCACCTATTAGGATGAACTAGTGGCTAATCTCTGATCTGCAACTTGATTTACTAGAAGAGATTCCTTTGAGTGTTATAATCACCTTGCTATTATAGATAAATCTTTGCTACTACTGTTAAGTCTACCTTGTGAAAGGATTTAATTGTTCCACCTATTAGGATGAACCATTGGCTGATCTCTGATCTACAACTTGATTTACTAGAAGAGATTCCTTTGAGTGTTATAATCACCTTGCTGTGATGGATAAATATTTGTTATTCCTTATAGCATTATAGCCTTTTTACTTTGCACTTCTGCTTCTTAGTACTTGTTACATACATCTTTGGATATGATACAATGCATTACATTTATACCAATTCAATTTACAATTCATCAAAGTTAGTTACAATACAAGTTTCACCAAAATACAAAAAGTTATCCCAACTATAGGAACTTAGGTTTTGATACTCGATATCTATGGTCAATACTCAAAATCATCATGTACTCAATGGACATAGAAGCTTAGTCCATACTAATCACTTCCAAGTAGTGTAAACTTGGTCTGTACTGGTGACTTGGTGAATACTATGAAACTTGACATATAAACTAAATCACTTGATTCACACTACATAACTCGGTCAATGCTATCACTATGAGCTTGGTATAAACTAAATCACTTGGTTGACATCACATAGCTCAGTCAACACTAGATTCACATCACTAAGACTATGAACTTGGTCACCACTGAAGAACTCAATGTGCACTGAGAATCTTGGTAAACCTTATGAAGCTCGATTTACATTGATAATCAACAACCTGCTAGAAACTGCTTGACACAAATTAAATACTATTCTCGATACTTGGTAGAGCCTGAATTACTTGGTTAACATTGTTATCTATACAATAAGCTTGGTAGAAACTAACCATCTGAATAAGTGTGTGTCACTAATAAAAAAACTTGACTAAAATATCAACAATCTCCCCCTTTGGCATTATTGACAAAAATACTTATCAATCAAAACTAAATTCTCAAAAAGTTTCAAACAATCTTTAGTCTTCAACTTGGTAACAGACTTTGTTTTTGAGATTTTTCAAAATTGCTTTTGTAAGAGATGATTATCTGAATATCTGTACATGTATATAATATGATGATGCTCCCCCATACATATATCCCCATACATATATCCCCATACATGTATATTCAATATACTTTACATTATATACATCTTCTCATTTCTTATCTTCTTCCCCTTTATATCACATCTTCTCCCCCTTTGTATATTACATCTTATATTATATCTTCTCCCCCTTTTGACATAAATGCCAAAGGTGTATTTAACATGGTAATACCAAAATGTGATAAGAAATTAGAATGTACCTTTAGAATTAGTGCCATTGTCTTGTCCTAATATTCGTGCAACAGCTTGCTTGTGTGTAATACAATCTGAACTTCTACTGGTAATTCTATTATGTGATCAACAATGGAGTTATCATGGATGAGAGTTTTAGCATGTGCAATATGTTTCTTCAATGCATCCATGTTAGGGAGAATCATACCTTGTATATCTACAAGTGTAGTTCTTATCCTGGCTTCTTCTCTTAGCAACTCTACCTGCATATCAGTTAGAAATCTGATCTTTGTATAGTGAGTAGACTTATAGCTTAGGTCAAGTGACAACTGGTGTGCACTTGAATTTAGATCTTCATCAATCTTGGATAGTTTTTCTTTGATTTACTGAGTGAAAATGGATGTATTACCGAATAGAGAAGTCACATTGTTGCAAGAGGTTTCTAGTGAGCCTAGAATAGTACACAAGTCTACTTGGTATATTGCAATCTTCTGCGCAATTAGCTCCAATACTTTATTTTCAAATTTCTTCTTTGCTCTCTGCAAAAATTTTTATTGTCCATTTAAATCTTCATTAAATTTATAGACCACTTCTTCTAACTGAGCCAAAATAGGTTGAGAAGTGTTATGCTTAGTGCTGAGTGCCTTTGCAAGAATGTTCTTTACATCTTCAAGCAGTTGAAATTCTTTGTTCCTTTCTTCTCTAAGCCTTTGCTGCTTAGCTTTCTTTTGTAGTAGCTCTCCTACTATATGCATTTGATTAGGATATATATTGGAGATATCCCACTCCGAGATAACTATATCCTCATCAAGATCAATGTATTCTTCCTTATCTTTGCCTTTGCTAGACACTTTTGTACTTGGTTGAGGCTTGGTCTCAACTGTCTTAATACTTATTATTTGCATGCTTGAAATAGAAATAATAGTAGAAATATAAGGACTGGTAGTAAAAGTAGATATTTCACTTAATGAGGAAGTACCTTGATTCTGAGTAACCACAACTGATGAAGGAGGAATCACTAATTGCTCAGTAGAAGAAGTGCTGGTCACTTCAGTCAATGAAGTACTAAGCTGAACAGGTGCAAAAATTGGTTGAGTTCTTGGATTTACAATATTTGACACAACCAAATTGGCAGTAGCTTTTCCTGAGCTATATGGCTTTGAAGCTTTTCTCAGAGACTGAGGAAGTGAGGCTATAATTACTGCTACAATCTTCTCAGGGTTAGTCTCCTTAATGCTCTAAATCTCAGGGAGATTCTCCTTAGTAGCTTCCTATTCCTATTCCTATTCCTCATCATGTTTGTCATTGACATGAACCAAAAAATCACTTTTCTTATGAAGATTTTAGATATTCTTCCATGTGTTAGTAGCATTCTTCACTACATATTCAATGTCATTGATCAATATCAAGCAAGTGTTAAACTTCAAAGTAAGTTTCTCTTCATTCTACTTGATGGATTCTCTAACTTCTTTGTCACTCAAGCTTGGCATGAGTTGCCTCAGGGTCTGCTCATATATGTCTTTTGTAATTTTCTTTGCATGTTCCCATCTTGGCTTGATTTTCTCTATTAATTTATTGGGAATCTATTGTACAAGGTGGTCAGGAGAATATTTCCATTTACTCAT
The DNA here is from genome assembly GCA_028749045.1 of Cupressus sempervirens. NCBI lineage: Eukaryota > Viridiplantae > Streptophyta > Pinopsida > Cupressales > Cupressaceae > Cupressus > Cupressus sempervirens. Next base: position 167,644,554 of record CM053793.1, on the reverse strand, counting down.
CTTAGACATAACCATGTCTTCAACTTGCTTCTTCTCCTCTGTAGTTCTTATCTCATACCTTAATGATTAAAAATTTTCCATGCTCAAATTAATTTCTTTCAAATTTTCTTTGAATGTGGGCGACGATCATTTAAAAATTACATCTCCTCCTTCTTCACCCAATTTTTCTTCTTCTTAGATGCTCTTCTTGTAAACACTATAGTAGATGGCTTCATAGGTTTGGTTATAATAACCTTACTTTTATTCTTTACTAACTCTTCTTCTTCTAATTTTTCTTCATCTTCTACATCATCTTCTTCTATGTCATCTCCTTTACCTTCTGTCAACAGGAGAGTGGAACTAGTTTGTTTCAATCTTGCTATTCTTTTCTTCCCTTTGTTAACAGCTTGAGGGAGTTTTATCTTCAGTTCTACTCTTGCTTTAGCTTCATCATATGTCCCAAAATATGTAGCCTTTGGATCAATAGGTTCATTTAACAATTCTTCAATGATGTCCTTGGTTTCATCAATATTAACCCCATAACCTAGAGGCTTGACCCATACAATTCTTGGTCTAACTGCTTGAATATACACTTTATCACAATCAACCATAAAAAAAATATCATCTTTGTAATCTTCAACAAGTTTTTTTGGGATTCTAAATCTGTTATTCATCTTATCTTTAAATGCATAAAAGTAATTGTCCATGATATTGACATAATTTTCTCCCATTTTTGCTATATACTCATTGATTTGATAAAGAATAGTTACATCTTTTCTCCATACATCTATACCTTTTGATGGGAAAAAATTTTGTGCAAAGAAAATTAAATAGGTTAAGAGTGAACCAAAATTACAAGGGTTATTCTTTAAGTTCTTATGTTTTTCATATTTTTGTTGAACTGGTTCAACATCAACTTGGCAAGGTCAATGACATGTTGTTCTTGACCACTTTGAAAGCGAGATCCACATCTTCACATGATATACTATTTAGATAACTAAAGCTATATATCTTGTGTGAAATAACATGTATTCCAAATTTTAGCTCCTTATCAGTAACACAACTAGTCTTCATACCCCTTCCATCCCATTCAACAAGGATTTTCTTCTCCAGTTCCACCTGACTTAGGGTTTTGCTAGTTTTTGCCTTTGTTAGAATTGGAAGCCCAATGGTTTGATGAATCATTTTCTTCATGATCAAAATAGGTTGTTCCAACCATAACTTCCCATTGTGCACATGGCTAAGAATAAAATCTTATCCACTTAATCTAAAAATCTTAGGGCATGTGAGGAATGTGGGTCAAACCCTTCGCTTTAGGGTTTTGATGTTTCGATTTTAACACACCATTCACACACAACTTCTCCAAAGTTTCATCCATTTCTAGGGTTCCTATATCTTGAATCAAACATAAAAAATGTGAGCAAATATCATTTATTAGAAGTACCTTGGATGGAATTTGAGATTGTGCTCCAGTGGGATCTAGGGTATCTACAATAGCTGGACTCAATTTGAAATATGGTGCCTTCCATTCAACACCTCAAACAAACATTTTGGATCCTTTCTTTGTCTTGTTTCTTGAGGATGCCATTGCTTGGCAGAATTTGAGAAAATATAGAAAATCTTAGCAACAATTCACATAGATCACTTGGATGCACAAAAATCACTCTTGAAAATTTATTGTGACAAATGAATTTGATTTTGCCCTTTTAAAAATTATTTCCTTTTAATCACCATAAATGCCTGGTATGATCACTTGGTTGATGACAAACTATTTTCCACTTGGCTTGGATTAAATGCTTGATAGGAGCATTCATGACTCAATTTCCACATAATAATCTTAGTAACTTTGACCTTGCTTAGCAGGGTCTTACAACCTTGCCTCGCTTGCTAATGTTCGAAAGTTCTTCAGATACTCAATGATCCCTTTGCATCTTGAATATTGATATGGACCTTTCCTTCTAGCTGACTGGAACTGATGTAAGATGTCTAGTTTAGAATCCTAGTTCCAGTTATCCTTGTGGGAGATCGAGTAGAAATGCTTGAGTCACCCAATTTTTGAGTGACATTGCTTCATTTCTTGGATTTGCATTAGAAGATTTTAGAATCCATTGTTGTCTTATTTTCTTTTTGATGTTATCAGTCTTGGCTTTCTTTTCATCTTCAATTCTTCCAGTGTTCATATAGTTCTTGGCAAGATGACCAAGTTTAGTATAGATGAAACATCTTTTAGTAGTGTCTCTTGTCCTCATGTGATGTTTTACACAATTCATTGCAATGTGTTCAAATTCTCCACAATAGTGACATCTACACCAAGCTTTGTAGTTTGAACCAAATAAAGTTTTTACAATCTGTTCTACTGGATTCAATATCTTAGTTTTGTATTTAGAAGATTTATGCCCATGCTTCTTGCATTTGTGGCATTTGCCTTCAAATTTAGGTTTCTCTTTGAATTCGTTAGCTCTATGACCATGCTGATTACAATTATAGCATTTTGCATTGAATTTAGCTTTACTATTGCTCCAACATTTGTTTGATGTATGAACTATCTTACGACAGTGACTACAAGTAGGTCTTTGACTCTTTTAAGTTTCTTTCTTAGATGATTCACCTTCTTCTATGTATCCAATTCTTGCTTTGCCCTTTTGTTTGTATTGGATTTTCTCATTTAGTTGATCCATGTCTATTTGAGATTTCATCATTCTTTCATTGGTTTTCCTTTTAGTGTTTAGACCATCCTACAATATTTCATTCTCAGATATTAGAATCATTATTTCTTCATTTGCATTAGTAAGTTGATCAATGAAGTTTTCCTGTTGAAGGGATAGATGCTAAATTTCATTATTCTTTCCTTCTAACTGTTCTTTTGCCTTGTTTTTCTTTTCCATGACTTCACACAATCTTATTGACTAAATTTCTTGCTCTCTTTTCATCTTTCTTACTTCTTCCTAAAGTGTGCCATTATTTTCTAATAGCTCTTTGATTGCCTCATGAGCTTCATTTGAATTGCTTTATGAATGGATGTCTTCAATTCTTTCTTCAATGTAGAGTTGGTCATTCATTTTCAATGCAAGATCTTTTCTTCTTTTCAAGGATTGAGATAATTTCTCCTTTTCCTTCTCAAGTTTCCCAATAGCCAATTCCAAATCTAGCTTTTCATTGTCAATAGCCTTATCAAGTTTGAATATCTCCATTGCCTCTAATCTTTTCTCAAGCTATTAAAATTTTTCTCTGAGAACCATAATGCTCTGATACCAATTGTTGGAAATATATGATAGGCTAATTTAATAAGAGGGGAGGGGTGAATTAGTAACCTATAAAATTTAATCTTTATTTACCTATTAATCCTTCATGAGTATTCTAATCTAATTGTATGCATGAAAAACTAAAAGAATTAAAACATTCATAACACTTTGAAACACAATATGGTGACCCAGAAACCTTCCAAATAGAAAGTAAAACTAGGGTGGGGATGATACCCACAAGTTTTAATATTGTAGTATAAAGTTGGCCTGCTAAGGCTTACAATGATCACTTCTGATGATCTACCCTATTAGGAGCAATACGGACTACTAGGTCCACCTTGTAAAAGGATTTACAAACATACAATGAAGTATGCACTTGATAAAGAGATTTACAAAAGAATGTTAAGTCTACCTTGTGAATGGATTTAACTATTCCACTTGTTAGGATGAACTAGTGGCTAATCTCTGATCTACAACTTGATTTCCTAAAAGAGATTCTTTTGAGTGTAATAATCACCTTGCTATTATAGATAAATCTTTGTTGCTCCTTATACTATTGTAGCCTTTTTACTTCGCACTTTTGCTTCTTATAACTTGTTACATACATCTTTGGATATGATACAATACATTCTTTTTATTTTAGCAAAAGTGGGTAAGCCATTGAATATATATATATATATATATATATATATATATATATATATATATATATAAACCAATTCAAAAGCTCAACCAGGAAAGAATAAAAAAGAAAACTTAGAATCCTTACTGAATACAAAAGATTAGAGACATTGATATATACAAAATACCATATCAATGAGATATAAGTTTCCTGATTACAATTTGGATCCTATACTTCCTCCAAAACCAAAATCTATCATCATCCTCAATAATGTGTTTGATCGTCTGCCGTATAGAAGGTGAATGAATAGAGAACATAACATCTATATCATAATTGACAATGAGCAAAGGGAAAACACTTTCATCCACATTTTCTTGGAGCCAAATTTGATAGTTTTTAGGTAGAATTGATCTATGAAACTAAGAACAAGATTCACATTTTGATATAGCCCTCCATGTTAAAGAATAATTCCAAATCACCAGCAATGAAAGAATGTTGAGAGTAACATTTTGATAGAAACAAATAAGGTGTGTGAACAAGGACAATTGCAACTCTTGTGTGGATTAAATTTCATCAGAAACCAACATGTTCAATGGGTATGAAGGATAGATATCCCAATGACATGAAGTAACATCAGATGACAAAATGACCACAAGCTTGATGAAGTAAACCATGCATCCATCCAAGGCACACAAGGTACAATTATGGTGACTGTATGACAAGAATTTGATGACTATGTCTGAAAATATTGATTATGAGAAAGTCAAATTCATCATGACACATGAGCCCAATAAAACATAATCAAGATCAACATTTAACAATATTTGAGATAATCAATAATTACAACTCTTTGTATTGAACAAGAAATGAAGATGACTGAAAAATGGAGATCATGATGCCATCACAACCTAGATTTGAAAGGAAATCAATAACTTGATTTCCCACTCATAGAGTATGCAAAAATACATAAATCTTGATACTGATCTGAAAAATTCCATATCTAAAAGAGAATGCACTTAAGTTTTTGGGAGAATGTCTTCCTTTTAATGCAAGCATTAATGACTACTTGTGATTCACCTTCTTTTGCAAAAATTAGACCAAAAAACAAGGCTTAAGCTTCTGCAAGATTATTGGTACTTTCCGATAATGGCGCAGATGTAAATGTTAACATTTTCTTGTTATAGTCATGAATAGATGCTCCTAGTCCTAACTTACCTAGATTTCCTCTAGGGGCACCATCAAAATTGATCTTCACATACATTGAATTTGGAGGATACTAGTGTACATTAGAACAATCTACTTTAGGTTGCAATTTACTAGTTAATCCCCATCCATAGGAATAAAAAGTGTTTTCCATTCATGTAGAATATTAGCATCCCAATGAGTAATTATAGGATTGAACTTACATCTACCACTTGCATTTTTTTACTTCTGTAATTAAATTTTTGATACCTTCAAGCACCTTATCAATAATAGAATCTTTTTTGAATATCTGCTTATTTCTTTCCAACCAAATAGACCAAATGACTAATACCAGGGAGCACTTCCATAACCATACAAATAAGGTACAATTATGGATGATTGTCCATGCTTGGAAAATATCCCATATGCTATTTTGGAGAGGGTTAAAGAATCTTAATTTGCATAGAAGAAAGGTCTAACACTGATAAGCAAAAAAACATCTCACAAAAAGGTGATCACTTGTTTCAAATTCTTCATTAGATAAAATATATTTGAAAGCTAAAGAAATATTTAATCTTACAAGTTTGTCACTTCTAAGAATCCTATGCTTAATAGCAAGTCATACAAAGTAGCCAACTTTTGGAAGAACTACATTGTTCCAAAAGAGCAAGTATTCTCTACAAGGGCTCCTTTTTGAAGCAATCCTTTGAATAAGCTTATATCCCTCTTTAATATAATATATACCAATAGATATGATACAATACATTACATATATACTAATACAATTTATAATTCATCAAAGTTGGCGATAATACAAGTTTCACCAAAATATATAAAGTCGGCCCAATTGCAAGAACTCGAGTTTTGAAGACAAACTTGGTGAGGTTCTGATACTTGGCATCCATTGTTAATGCTCAACATCATCATGCACTTGGTAGATGTAGAAGCTTAGTCCATATTAATCACTTCCAAGTAGTTTGAACTTGATCTACATTGGTGACTTAGTGATTCACACTACATAGCTCGATCAATGCTATCACTATGAGCTCAGTATAAAATGAATCACTTGGTTGACATTGCATAGCTCGATCAACACTAGATTCATATCACTAAGAATATGAACTCAGTAACCACTGAAGAAGTCAATTTTCATTGAGAAACTCGATAATCCTTATAATCACGAACCTGGTAGAAACTATGTAGTGCAAACTAAATACTCTTCCTGATACTCGATAACAACTGTAGAACATAGTAGAGCCTAAATTACTTAGTTACCATTGTTATTTGTACAATAAGCTCAGTAGAAACTAACTGTTGTCACTTAGGTTTGCACCCTTGTCCAAGGCCTAAGCGCGAGAACAACCTAGTGAAACATTGAAACAACCTCCAAGCTGTGGGACTTGAACTACGAGGTTGAGTCTCTGGAGAAGGCCGGCTTCCTCTTACTGTCAGGGCGCACCTATCTATTCTCAGAAGGGAAAGAGAGAAAGAGAGCATTAAAGCAAATCTACCTAGTCTAATCTAAGGCAGTGATGCACCAAAATAGAGTGTTCAGACTCATTCCTGCCCATATATGCACTACAAAACTAGGGTAATATACAAAAGTCATACACGTCCAGACTTATATCGATCAATAGTCACATACAGATCAGAAAACCAACTAAATGACACCTGGAAAAGGAGATTTCACTTGTATATTATCCAATAGGCCAAAGATAGATACAATATGTAGACCACTAATCTCAATAATGCATCAATGAGAGGCAAAATAAGCACATGCACATTGACCACTGAAGAGAATGACACAGGATACTATGTAGCTCAGAGACACAGGGATTCTACACTGCAAGTTTTCAAGCAGTAGTAGAGAAAACTAGGAAGAGTCGACCCCAAGATTAGATCACAAAATTTCCTTTATAGCTAAGGCACAACTGAAGATTTTTGCATTACATTCACTTCTCACCTACTGGCATTAACTTCCACTCTGAGAATCCAATCGGAGATCTGATTGAATCCTGGCTTGCATACCAAGAAATCTCATATCTTTCTGAGAAAGATCCTGGAGAAGACAGAAATAGCGCCGTAACATTCCCTGACATGGTAGATGGATTGACCAGATGGATGGAGTGTCATTCTGCACTTAGCATTCATTCCAAGTTGGTGGCAATCAATCATACCATCGGATTTGTGGCAAAACTTATGATTTTCCATCATTCATGATTCGTGCATCCATCGAATCGATCAGTCAACAGGCTTGACGAGCCAATTGGGCCATGCAGACCAATCAGACCTTCAATCTTGCCACCTTGGCAGTCTCTTTACATCTGATTGGGCGTTACCACCCTTTCCATGCGACTGGGCGCTATGTCACTATCGGAAAAGTCTTTGAAGGTCTCGATAGCGCCATAGCACCTAAAGGTTTCAACTTGACTATGCCACCTTGGCGATCATCTAATCGCAACCGCTCGCTAACCGCCATGTCAAAAACCAAACCCGCGAGGACACGTGTCCTCCAAGTGCTAACTTGCCATTGTAAAATTTGCACAGTTCCTCCATGGCGAGATAGCGCCCGCCGCTGATCTCTTTCCAATCTGACGGTCGCAGACTCTCCTTTCCGCGGCCCTCCTTCTCTTGTGATTCACCGGGCCTGCTGATACATGGCGTCTGTTCGTTGGTTTGTCGGTCATCCAACTCTAACTGCATCTGGCGGCATGAAATGCGGCCCTGCCAGGACACGTGGCGCACGGGCGCTATGTCACCATGTTAAAACTCGTGCATCTCTGCCATAGCGAGATGGCGCTGACTGTCGATGCAACCAAATCTGACAATCATGAAGACTCATCGTACCTCATGTTTTTGTCCTCCATGTCGGCACACCTGGCATTGCCTTGCGACACGACCCCACCTAACATGTGTCACCAGGGCGCGATGTCGCTATCATAACTCTCGCGCAACTCTTCCATAGTGCGATGGTGCTTACTGTCGATCTAAGCTGATTCAACGATGGAGATCATAAACCTTGACTGTGTTAGCCGTGCTGACAGAGACTCTGGCCTGGTTACACGTGGCTACTTTTGATTTATCGCCGTGACACCGGGCTGACAAACTATACATGCGGAGTACCGACGGGACCCACCTGTCTGGTTATTCTTTGCCGTGATGAACTTTCCATTTGGGCGCTATGTCGTCATCAAAAAATGCATTGGTTTTTTGTTGGTGCCATGGCGCCTCGCCGGTCTTTGGAACTTCTGGCCCGTGAAAACTCGTTGCCCGTCATCGAGAGTATTTCTGCCGGGCGCTATGTCGCCATTAGAAATTTTCAACCGATATGCAATAGTGACATGGCACCCACTGACGTCAAGGAACTTCTGACCCACCGAACGCCGAACCCACTGGACATGCGTCAATTAGGCGCGATGTCATTGATACTATCTCCCGTGCAAATTTCGATGACGAGATTGCATCGACCGTCGATCCTTCTGAAATCTGACGGAAGAGAAACTTTAGCAGGTGAATGAATGATAAAATTTCTGGTGACTCACAGGGGGCATGAGCCTGCTCAATGCATAAGACCAGTGCCTACAGAAAACTCCATTGGGCTACAGGGTCGAGAAAAGGACCTGGAAGGCACGAAACTAAGAGCTACAAGAAACCCTAACCCACCTGAGAGGAAACCAAAACATTGAAGACCTTGAAGCTCTAGCTCTGTTTCTGTGACTAGAAACAAAGAACAGAACCTCCTCCACGACCTGAGGCTGTCAAAACTTTGGAAACTGGTGATTCAAAAGAGAAACCCTGTGCACGCACACTTATTGAAGAACAGGAACAGATAGAAGGAAACTAGATTAACTATGTACATAGATTCACAATCCTTTCAGAAACAAGGCTTTAGATGGATCCCATTGACTGGAATGGGCAGAGTTTCACCGTTAGGTCTGCTCAGTTGGAATGCATTTGCCTGTTTGCAACTGGAGATCAAATAAGGGCCACTCCATAATGGGTCAAATTTGGAGTGCCTTCCTGGTTTTGCTCTATCTGAGTCCCACTTGAGAACTAAATCTCCCTATCTGAAGATTTTGGCCCTTGCCTTCTTGTCAAAACTCTTCTTCATCTGTTGTTAGTGAATCTCTAGAGTTTTCATGGCTTTGTTTCTCTTTTCTTCCAACTCAATTAGTTCTACCATTCTTACTGACATGGTATCATCTTCAACCAGTTCCAGCTGATGAGCCAACTCCAAGGATGGGAACTCCAATGAGATTGGGAGTCTAGCTTCCCTACCATATACTAGCACAAAAGGTGAATTGCCAATAGATCTCTTGGGTGTTATCCTATCAGCCCACAGAGCAGTCCTTAATTTTTTGTGCCAGGCCCTCTGATTGTCTTCTATTGTCCTCTTCATAATTCTGATCAGATTCTTGTTGGAAGATTCAGCCAAACCATTACCTTGAGGATAGTAGTTCGATGATGTGCTTAGGTAGATATTGTGACTCATTGCCCATGCAAAAATCTGGGTTCCAACAAAAGATTTGGCATTATCTGAGATGATAGTAGAAGGAGCTCCAAACCTAGATACAATTCCATCAAGGAATTCAACAACTGATGGCTCTGTAGCATCCTTCAAGGCAACTACCTCTATCCACCTAGTGAAATAATCGGTAGCAGCTAAGATCCATTTATGACCTGCACTAGATGGACGATTAATGGGGCCTATGAAATCCAACCCCCACTAGGTGAAGGGCTGATCCACCTGAATGGGATGAAGAGGAAGAGTTGCAAGTCTCTGTTTGCCTGAGAAGAAAGTGCACTTCTCACATTTTCTCACATACCTATGACAATCATGAAACAAGGATGGCCAGTAATAACCAACCCTCATGATCTTCATGGTAGTTGTTCTTGCAGAGAAGTGGTCACCATCAAGGCCATCATGGAGTTCTTTAATCATCCTTCCAGCCTAATCCTCTTCAACACATCTCAACAGGGTCCCATTAAAATCCCTCCTGAATAGGATATCATCAATCACAACATAGGGAATGGATTGTAGTCTATATTTTCTTCTTTTAGCTCTGTCCAATCCCTAAGGGTATCCGTTCCCTGATAAAAAATTCTTCATGTCATCCATCCAACTCTTCGGGCCATTAACATTTCCTTCCTCCTATTGCTCTACAATTACCATAGCAACCTCCTCATCCAACTCCTGGTCTGATAACATCTCTTTGCATAATCCTCTCCCTCTTACCAATTTGGTAACCTGAATATCAACCTCATATTCCATTACTCTAGTGATCCATCCGGCCCTTTTTTCACTAATATCCTTGCTCAAAAGGAAGTCCTTTACACTAGCATGGGGCACCAACAAATGGATCTTGTTGTGGGATAAAAGGTGTCTAAATTTCTTCAAGGCTCTAATGACTGCAAGGGCTTGCTTCTCAACAAAGCTGTATTTATCTTCATATTCTTTAAGCCCTTCACTAAAGAAGGCTATGGGCTGCTCCTCATTCTTGTCATTTATTTGAGTCAAGACAGCAGAAATACTTGACTCACCACCTAAAGTGTAGAGGATGAAATCTTTCTCAAAATTTGGGTTCATGAGGGTAGGGGCTGATGCTATGGCTGCCTTGATCTTTTCAAAACCCTCCTTCCCCTCCTTGGTCCATGAGAAGACCATATATTTCTTGAGCATGGTTGTAAGGGGTTTCACCATGGTAGCAAGATTAGGAATAAACCTTCTTACAAAATTTATCCTACCAAGGAAACTTTGCAGCCCTTTCTTGTGTTTAGGGAGAGGAAGGGCAAATACTGCTTTTGTTCTTTCTAGATCAATAGTTAATCCATCTTTAGATACAATGTGTCCCAATAGTTTTCCTTGGTTTGTAGCAAAGACACATTTGGCTGGGTTGAGAGAAACCCCAAACTCTCTACATCTTAGAAATACCTGTCTCAAATGATCAAGATGATCTTCCACATTCTTGGAATACACAGTTATATCATCAAGGTATACTAAGACAAAATTGTCAATTAATCTTTTGAAAGCTACATCCATTTCCTTTTGGAATGTGGCACCGGCATTTGTTAATCCAAATGGCATTTTGCAATAAGCATAGGTGCCCCATTTAGTAGTAAATGCTGTCTTGTATCTATCAGACTCTTTAACCAGCACTTGGTTATAACCAGAAAACCCATCAAGAAAAGAGAATCTCCTTGACCCACTGACCTTGGATAGAATTTTCTCCATAGAAGGAAGAGGATGGTGATCCTTAAGGGAAGCCTGATTGAGATCCCTAAAGTCCACACACAATCTGATTTCTCCATTCTTCTTCCTCACAGGGACAAGGTTAGCCACCCATGATGAGTGTTTAATAGGAAAAATTATGTTAGCTTCAATCAACTTGGATAGCTCCTTCCTCATCAAAGGTTCAATCTTGGGATTCACTGGCCTCTGCTTTTGTCTTACTAGTTTGACCCTATCAACCAAATCTATGGTATGCTGAAAAAAACTAGGGTCAAAACCTTTTAAGTCATCATACGTCCAAGCAAATACATCACTAAATTCTTGACATAGATGAATGAAATTTTCTTACTCAGCTTCAGAACATACCTTCCCCATGTTAAGAGATTTTCCATCAGCAATAGTAACTGGGGCATGGTCATCCTTTTCTGCAGCTAGATTCATCCCTTTATCCCTTGACTGATCATCAGGATTAAAGACACTCTCCAAGGTAATGAGACCCTTGGGCAGCTTGTTGGAACTGAGATGAATGATCTAATCACCATATTGATCTTGTAGTCTTGACTGATTTCTCTCTGAAAATTCTGCTTCATTCTGCAAGAAGCTCACAATTTTCTCATTAGACTCAAACACTTGCCAATGAGTATTATTATCAGGAATAGCAGGCCTTACCACTATCCTTACTTGTTGTTTCTTTTCTTCCTCAAGATTCCTTGGCACATCATAAGATGCACCCACTACTGCAAGTCTATCAGCATATTTATTTTCTCTCCTAGGAATGCTTTGAATATTAAATGCTTGGAAACCCTCAAGAAAATCCCAGACTCTGTGTTTATAAGACTTGAGTAGGCCATTTTTGGTGATATTCTGATTTCTCACTTGGTTCACTACCAACTCACTATCCCCATATACTTTCAAGGCTTGGATTCCCCTATTTTGGGCAAGTAGGAGACCTTGGATCAAGGATTCATACTCGGCCACATTATTGGTACAACTGAATTGGAACCTAAAAGAGAAGTAGTATCTTATTTGTGTAGGAGAGATCAACATAACACCAACCGTTGATCCATGTCTATTCCTTGAGCTATCAAAGTACATACTCCATACTCCATTTATGTCGTCATTAGTCCTAACAAGGCCAGGAACTTGAACCTCTTTCTCTACTATGCAATATGTACTAAGGCCTGTCTCAAGGGTTTCCGACATAGGCTCAAACTGACATGTATTTGCCCACTCATCTAAGAAGAAATCAGGAATCTTTGCTATGGAAGTGACAGGCTCGTTTACTATGTTATTTTTGTCCATCTCTAGGATAGGGCAATTCATATTGATGAAGTTGGGAGTGTAGGGTTCAGTGTGATGAAGGGCTTGAGGTTCTGCTCTTATTGAAGCATTGGCCCCATATCTGGTCTTAAATGACATGTAAGACCAATTAGCAGATATGAATCCACCAATTTGAGCAGTGAAGTCTCTTGAAAGACAGATGGCGAAATAGGGCTTAACCTCAGCAACAGATATGTCTTCAATCACAGTACAACTAGGGCATGCATGTAGGGCCATTTCCACACTTCTAAGGATGCCTACGGTTTTGACAGTACTCCCATCTAGTTGTAACACATCCCTAATAATGGGCTCATATTTCATCCCTAAAGCATCAGCAACACACCTAGGCATTACTGAGCTACTAGCCCCCGAATCTATCATGCAATTATGGACTAATTTGCCCCCTATAATCAGAGAAACATAAAATGGAGGAGGTCTAACCTTTTTATTTGCCTCCACATCTCCTGCTGGTTGTACTAAACTAGTGGCACTCTCCATGGTAGATGACTGATCCTTGGGTTCAATCCTTTCCAATTCTTGCTACAGCATCTTCCTCTGCATTGGTATGGTAGCAATAGCATCCCACATGGAAATGTTTACATTGGTCTTCTTCATTTGCTCTACCACACTCAATGGTGCGTTAGGAATTTTGGTAGAAACTTTGGGAGCTGTACTTATGAGAGGTTGAGATGGAGTAACATAGGGATCACTTGCATTCTCCTCTCTTGGACCTTGCCTTTGTTGTTGTGAAGTGTTTGTTTGCTCATTCGCTGTTTGTGTGTTAGGTATAACACTTGAAGTTGAGGCCTACTTAGGAGAAGGAGGAGTAGCATGTTCCATAGCTCTCTTCTTGCTTCTTGTGTTATGAGCAACGGAATCCTGGTTTACATTACAATGCTCCTCCATCTGGTGATTCATAAAAGAGCAATCACCCTGCCTCTGAACATATGAGGCCTCCTTGGGATGATCTTGCTTGTGTGATTGCTTTACTGTGGACTCCTGGATAGTTAGGGCCAAATAAGATTCTGCTTTCTGACATAGGCAGTAGGTATAAGAATAGTTACATGAAGGACAAAAATCTTGGTCATGGGCCAAGTTATTTTAAGGGACTATAGCCCTGTTCTGATTTGAGCTTGAAGTAGAAGCATGACTATTCTGCCTATTCTGATCAAAAGAGCTATTCCACTGATTAGGAGGCCTACCACCACTTGGAGCCTAATATTGCAATTGGGGAGGCTTGCCACCTTGGGCCTGTTGCCTTTCTAAGGCCACCACCTTGTTACTCATCTTTTGTATTAGAGAAAAACTATCCTCTAATCTCTTCCCTTGGTCCTTCAACTCCCTCCCCTGCTCTTGTAATTTTTTATCCAGGGTCTTCTCTCTTTTGTCTATTCTTAGCACTAGACCTTGGAGCATTTCCTTGAGTTCATCTATTCTGTTTGAGGATGTGGAAGCTTGGGGGACTAGAGTAAGGACTTGTGACATAGGAGTTGTAGGAAGAGGGGCTATCACTGGTTGGTGGTTGGGAACATCAGGAAAGAAAGGCATAGGAGGCCTTGGGGCCAAATTTCCACCTTGTATTAGGATATTCTCAGCCTTTATAGCTGTCTCATAAGTATTTGGTAATGTATCTCCTCCCATAGTTTGGATTGTGGTGGCAATGTCACTGTTGAAAGCTCTAAGGTAATGCAAGAAGGCATTGCCAGGGGTAGGTTTCACTATAGTAGGTATTCTATCCCATGTCTTTTGGAATCTATAATTAAAATCAGTCATACATTCATGGGGGGCTCTTTTTATTGTAGTCATCCGCTCTAGTAGTGACAAATGGTCACTCTTATCCTCAAAATGTTTGCATAATCCTGCTCCTAGTCCATCCCAATCAGTTATGGAACCATGAGCTAAGCCTCTATACCACTGTAATGCTTTTCCTTTTAAAGATGAGGCTAGAAGTCTGACGGCAACATCATCTTCTGCAATACCATGAATATTGCAGACATTCGCTACCTCTTGGATATGCTCTAGGGGGTAAATAGAAGTTTCACCAGTAAAATTAGGTATGCTTTTTAGTGCAGCTACTGGTATATCATGTCTTTGGGCTAACAACAGAGGACTTCCACCATTAAAGGTGGCAAAAGCATGAACTCGAGGGTGTGCCATATAAGCAAGTGTTCTATTGATGAGTGCTGATGGCAATCTAGGCTGAGTTCGGATAGTAGGAGGAGTAGAGACAGATCTTACAGGTATATTAACTATTATTCCACCTCTAACTAGTGATAATGAAGCTCTAGCCCTCCTTCTTCTAGGACTTGAAAGTGAGAGTTCTTGATATTGAAAATTACCTCTAGAAGACGCCCTTGTTTCAGCTCTGGGCATGAATTTCTACAACTTTGACCTGAAACCAGATTTGTTGATGTTTAGAGTCGCCAAGTACTTGATGAATTAGCCTCTTGAAGGCTTGAATACTGAAGCTAGCACTACTTCTTCAGCATTAATCTCAGAAACTCTTTCTTCTTTTGACACCAGTAGACATGAAATCTTCTGATATGAGTCCCACCGGGCGTGCCAAAAACTGTTGTCACTTAGGTTTTCACCCTTGTCCAAGGCCTAAGCACGAGAACAACCTAGTGAAACATGGAAACAACCTCCAAGCTGTGGGACTTGAACTACGAGGTTGAGTCTCTGGAGAAGGCCGGCTTCCTCTTACTGTCAAGGCGCACCTATCTATTCTCAGAAGAGAAAGGGAGAAAGAGAGCGTTAAAGCAAATCTACCTAGTCTAATCTAAGGCGGTGATGCACCAAAACAGAGTGTTCAGACTCATTCCTACCCATATATGCACTACAAAACTAGGGTAATATACAAAAGTCATACACGTCCAGACTTATATCGATCAATAGTCACATACAGATTAGAAAACCAACTGAATGACACCTGGAAAAGGAGATTTCACTTGTATATTATCCAATAGGCCAAAGATAGATATAGTATGTGGACCACTAATCTCAATAATGCATCAATGAGAGGCAAAAGAAGGAAATGCACATTGACCACTGAAGAGAATGACACAGGATACTATGTAGCTCAGAGACACAGGGATTCTACACTGCAAGTCTGCAAGTAGTAGTAGAGAAAACCAGGAAGAGTCGACCCCAAGAATAGATCACAAAATTGCCTTTATAGCTCAGGCACAACTGAAGATTTCTGCATTACATTCACTTCTCACCTACTGGCATTAACTTCCACTCTGAGAATCCAATCGAAGATTTGATTGAATCCTGGCTTGCATACCAAGAAATCTCATATCTTTCTGAGAAAGAGCCTGGAGAAGATAGAAACGGCGCCGCAACGTTCCCTGACATGGTAGATGGATCGACCGGATGGATGGAGTGTCATTCGGTGCTTAGCATTCATTCCAAGTTGGTGGCAATCAATCATTTCAAGAGAGAATCAAACTTGCACAGGTTGTTCTTTGATACTTGGATGCTCTTCATATTCTTGCTCAATTGATTTAGCAAAAGGTTGGCAAGGTTGAAGTATAAATTTTTCTTCACTACCTTGTATGCCAGGTCAATTGCTTCACATGACACATTGTTCAACTGGCTCGAGCTGTAAATTTTGTGAGCTATCACATGGATGTCAAACTTCAATTTTATGTTAGTTACATCATTAAGTTTCATGCCTCTTCCATGCAAGATTCCTCTTTGCCAACTCTACCCAGCCTAGGGTTTTAGTGTTCCTTACTTTATTCAACATGAGCAATCCATTAACCACGTATATCATATTCTTGCATATTGAAATGGAATGATCTAACCATAATTTCAGGTTATAAACACAACTCATAATGAGTCTAGTGTAATTCACTTGAAAATCCCTCGACATATGCAAAATATGTGTCAAACCCTTTGTTTCCAACTATGTGTACTCAAGTTTCAAAATGCCATCCATACAAAGTTATTTGAATGCCTCATTCATTTCTAGGGTTCAAAGTTCTTGAATAGAAAAGTGATAAAATGATTAGATGTCATGACAAGTAGTACTTTGGGTGTAATTTGGGATTGCACTCTAGTAGGGTTGAGTGCCTCTACAATTATTAGGCTCAATTTGAATGTGGGAGCCTTGCAATCAACTCGATGAACCAACATCTTAGAAACATTCTTAAATTTTCTACTCAAAGATGCTATTTCTTGGTAGGGTTTCTAATAAGGGAGTAATCTTCAACAACTACTTAAATCACTTGAAGGCTCTAAATTCACTCTTCACTATAAGAATTTGTGATGAAATGAATCGATGAATTTGCTTCTTTTAACAAATTTCAGTCTTTATTCTTTTCATTAATGCTTCATACTCATACATGGTTAGTGATAAGATGTCCTCTACTCATTTTAGTCTTTAATGCTTGGAAGACACCTTCAACTCGGTGAGGTCTCCTGACTCAGTAGGAACTACCAACTTGATAAGGTCACCACCACTTGACTTAAACTTCGTACTTGGTACTTGGTAGAGTCACCGACAACTCAACATCTGCATCCAATGCTCTAGTGCATCTCAACCTTACTTAGTAAGGTCTTGTGACCCAACCTCTCTTGGCAAGGTCTCCTACTTCCAACATTGCATGGTGATCCTTGTGCATCTTTAAATGTTGATTGTATCATTCGCTTGCTAGTTGGAACTGGTGTTAGATGTCTTCTTCTGAATCTTAGTTGTAGTAATATCCATAGGTGACTAAGTTGAAATGGTTGAGTCACCCAACCCATTGACTTGGGAATCAATAATTTTAGTACTTTGGCTTGCATTCTTTGGAGATTTCTACACCCATTGCTACCTCATTCTCTTTTTATTTTATCAGCTTTTTCTTTCTTTTCATCTTCAACTCTTCCTCTATTCATGAAACTCTTGGCAAGATGTTCAAGTTTTGTAAAAAAAAAACATCTCTTTGTAGAATCTCTTTTCCTCATATGATATTTTACACATTTTTCTCCAATGTGTCCAAACTCACCACAGTAGTGATATCTGCACCATGTGTTGTAATCCCAACCAAATATTACTTTCACAATTTTATTTGTTGGGTTCTACTTCTTAGTTTTGCATTATGAAGATCTACGTCCTTGTTTGTTGCAATTGAAACATTTTCCTTCAAATTTAGACTTTTCTTTGCATTCACTTGCTTAGTGTTTTGGATTGGTGCTGTTTTAGAAATTTCCATTGAATTTTGATTTACCATTGCACTGACATTCATTAGATGTATGACCTATCTTACCACAATGATTTCCAGTAGGTATTTTATTCTTTTGATCTCCTTACTGAGATGATTCACCTTCTTTTGTGTATCCTAATCTAGCTTTTCCTTTGTGTTTATACTAATTTGGCTCATTCAAATGATTCATGCTTTCTTCAGATTTCATCATCCTCCCATTGGTTTGGTTTTCAATGCTAAGATCATTTTGTAGTCTTTCATTCTCTGATCTTAGATTCATAAGTTATTCATTTGTACCAGTGAGTTGATCAATAAAATCTACTTGCTGAAGGGATAGTTGATGGATTTCATATCTTTTTAGTAAGAAATCTCTTCTCTTGTTTTTCTTTGTTTATTTATTCCAAGTTTTCACACATCTTGACTAATTGGGTTTCTCACTCTCTTTTAAGCTTTTTGACTTCTCCTTGAAGAGTAAGATTATTCTCAAGTAGGATTTTGATTACTGCATCAACTTCATCTAAATTTCTTTGTGGGCATAAGTCTTCAATTATTTCTTCAATGTACAGATTGTCATCTATTTGTGCTCCAAGATCTTTCCTTCTTTGAAATGATTGAGATAGTTGCTCCTTTTCTTTATTGAGATTTCCAATGGCCAATTTTGGATCCAACTTCTCATTCTCAATAGCCTTTTCTAATTTGTATACCTCCATTTCCTCCAATCTTTTCTCAAATTGCCATACTTCTAAAGTGAGAACCAATTGCTCTGATACCAATTGTTGGAAATCTAAGGTAGGCTAGGTTACTGAGAGGGGAGGGGTGAATCAAGAACCAATAAAACTTTAAAATTACTTCACCAATTAGTCCTTCATATATTATTGTGATCTAGTTTCATGAATGAAATAATAAAAGAAACAAAACATTCATAACACTTTGACACAAGATATGGTGACCCAGAAACCTTCCAAGTAGAAAGTAAAAGTGGGGTGGGGATGATACCCATAAGTTTTAGTACCACATTATAAATTTAGCCTATTAAGGCTTACAATTGATCACTTCTGATGATCTTCCATGTTAGGAGCAATAATAACTATTAGTCCAACTTGTGAAAGGATTTTACAAACATACAATGAAGTATGTACTTTTTTAGGAGATTTATCAAAAGACTGTTAAGTCCACCCTATTAAAGGATTTGACTGTGCACCTATTAGGATGAATTAGTGGCTAATCTATGATCTACAACTTTGATTTGCTAGATGAGATTCCTTGAATTACATTGATCACCTTACTGTGATAGATAAATCTATATTGTACCATATACTACTTGTAGCCTTCAACTCACACTTTTCTACTTATACTTCTTCCTATATTCAATCATATACATCATTTGGATATGATACAATTCATCGCATATGATGCAGAAGCATCCTAGGTTGCCTTATTATCTTTCTCATTTTGTTCATTCTACATGTTAATGTCAAGTTACTATAGCACTTAGTTGGTGCTGAGTTACTGTAGCACTTAGTTGGTGCCGAGTTACTATAGCACTCAATTGGTGTTGAGTTATTGTAGCACTTAGTTGGTGCTAAGTTACTGTAGCACTCAGTTGGTGCCAAGTTACTATAACACTTAGTTGGTGTTGAGTTACTGTAGCACTTAGTTGGTGCCGAGTTACCTAGTGTATGCCTAGTGACTCTTCATGTGCTGAGTTACCCAATTTATGCCAAGTGACCCTTCATGTGCTGAGTTTTCCTGTTTATGCCAAATTTCAACATTTGGACGTGATTTTTGCGAGCCAACTTGTGGGATTTATTTCAATCATGATATTTATGTTAAGATCTTTTCTTGGGATGTCTCCAGACTATTTTTGGGTTGGCCTTCCTCTTATGTAATGTTCTAGAATGATCTGTAAGTTGTTTTGGCAAGTATATTTAGAGTGTTTAGGTTTAGAGTTAGGTAGTTTTTGGAAGAGGATTGCAAAGCAGAACTAGAAAGTGTAAATTTGCTGTTAGATCTTTGAATGTGAATGTATTATATTTGGCCGTAACTCAGAAGGCCTTATAGCTGAGCATGTATGAAGATATTTTGATGAATCAATAAAAGTATTTCACTCTTCTTCCTCCTTTGGTTGTTGTTCTTTGTGTTTTCTTCCCTTATGTTTACTCCTGCAGGGTGGTTTGGATGGTTGGGTGAGCCTTTGGCCCTAGTTTTTCAGCCCTTGCTTGTGTTAGGTGGTATAAGAGTGTGAGGTTCATCCTTGTGGAGATTGGATCATGTAGAACCCTGATTTGGATTTGGTTGTAGGGTGGCAGATCTACAGATTTGACCTATAACTTGCAGAGGGTTACGATCTTGCAGGAACCTAATTTGCAAAGATGGTTCATGGTAGAGGAAATGTTGATAATGCTGTATTGGATCAGTTGAGACAAATTGCAGCTAGATTAGATGCTGTGGAGACAACCTAGAGGAGAGGAGCACATCTTGATGATGTAAGTGATGATGAAGTAGCAGGATCAAACCATAATCTAGAACTTGAAGAAGATCAAGATGACGAAAGATTGTTGCGAGTGTTGTCTAGCACAAATTCAAAGCCTACTATAGAAGTTGTTTTGTATGATGGAAAATTGGATACCAATGCTGTGTTGGATTAGATCTCAGATATGGAGAAGTTCTTTGCATATGAAAACACTCTTGATAATGGAAAGGTGAAGATTGTAGTCTCTAGGTTGAAAGCTCATGCTTTGCTATGGTGGGAGCATTTGCAAATTGATATAAAAAGGAGAGAAAAGTAGAAGATCAAAACTTGGTTGAAGATGGTGAATAAGGTAAAAAACAAATTCCTTCCTGCTAATTACTAAGTTAGCTTGTTGAGAAAGATGCAAAATTTGAAAAAAGAGGAAATGACTATGAAAGAGTATACCGAGGAATTCTATAGATTGGACATTAGATTTGGACATGTGGATGATGATGTTGAGAAAATTGTAAAGTACATTAATGGATTAAGATTTGGAATAAAAGATGAAATAAGTTTTGTGAAGTTGGAAAGTGTTGAAGAAGCATATAAATATGCCTTGAAAGCTGAGGAGATCTTAGCAATGAAGCATGAACAAAGACAAAGAGGTAGAGGTGGTAGATTCCAGAGAGGCAGAGGTAGATCTTATGGTGAAGGTGGTAGATCTAATAATTTTGTGTAGGATAAAGGAAAATCTGAATGGAAGAATGATGACAAAGACAAGATAGAGTGGAAAGGTGGTAGCTCATATCGAGGAGGTACTAGATCTCACTGAGGAAGAGGTAATTCTTATTCTAGAGGTGGTTTCCATGGTGATTGTTTTAGATGTGGTAAAGAAGGGCATAGATCCTTTGAATGTAAATCTTTTGAAAGTTGGCAGAATAATAGAAGTGCTATGATTCAAGGAGACATTGAGAGTTCACCAAGTGGACCTAAGGCTGGAGAAAATCTAATGGTGAGAAGAAAATTATGTAATAAGGGAAGTGATGAGGAACCTGTCCTTAGAAGAAATCTTTTCAAGACTAGATGTAAGATGAATGGAAAATGCTGCAAGGTGATCATTGATAGTGGAAGTTCTAGAAACTTGTCATCAGAAGAGCTGGTTACAAAGTTGCAGTTGTAGAGGCTAAAACATCCCAAACCTTATCATGTTTCATGGATCAAAGATGAGCATAAGATATTGGTAAGTGAGAAATGCCTTGTGAAGTTCAAAATTGGACATTACTTTGATGAAGTTTTGTGTGATATTGTGCCCATGGATTGTTGTCATATTTTGTTGGGTCAACCTTGGCAATATGATAGATATGCTATAAATGATGAAAGATTGAATCAATATACCCTTTGGGTAAATGGGAAGAAAAAAAAATTTCTGCCTTTGATTCAAAGTTTAGATGAGGTTAGTTGTACTACAATAAAAGTTTGCATGGTTAATGAAAAACAATTCAAAAAGGAAGTAAAGAAGAATCAAGTTTGTTTTACTATAATTCCTAGAGGACCGAGTGTTTATAGTAATGACCAAGTAGAAAAAGTTGGTATGACAACAAAAATTGCTGAATTGTTGAATGAATATAAAGATATTATTGCTGATGATATTATTGATGGTTTACCTCTAGTAAGAAGCATAAGTCATTGTATGGATCTGATTCATGGAGCTAGTTTGCCGAATAAAGCACCATATAGATTGACACCTATAGAGAATGAAGAACTTAATAGGCAAGTGCATGAGTTGTTGCAAAAAAGTTTGATTAGAGAAAGCTTGAGTCTATGGGCTATACCTACTGTATTAGCACCTAAAAAGAATGGAGAATGGAGAATGTGTACTGATTCCAAAGCTATTAACAAGACAACAATGAAATATAGGTTTCCTATGCTGAGGATGGATGACATAATGAATTGTTTGAGTGGAGCAAAGTATTTTACTAAGATTGATTTGAAGAGTGGCTATCATTAGAACAAAATTAGAGAAGGTGATGTATGGAAGACTGCTTTCAAGATAAAAGATAGTTTCTATGAATAGTTGGTTATGCCTTTTGGTTTGACTAATGCACCTAGTACTTTCATGAGGTTGATGAATGAAGTTCTAAAAATATTTTTGGGTAAGTTTGTGATTGTTAATTTGGATGATATTTTGATATTTAGTAAGACTAAGGAAGAACATCTTGAGCATATTAAACAAGTATTGTAGAGGTTGAAAGAGGAAACATTGTTGATTAACCTAAAAAAGTGTTCTTTTATGCAAGAGGAGATTGTGTATTTGGGATTTGTGATTTTAGCTAATGGATTGAAGATAGATCTTGAGAAGGCTAAAGCAATTTTGGAATGGCCTACACCTGAGAATGTGGGTGAGGTAAGATCATTTCATGGTTTGGCTAGTTTTTATAGAAAGTTTATAAAGAATTTCGATGTCGTTTGTAATGCTATGACTGAAACAATGAGGGGAGATAAAAAGGAATTCAAGTGGACACATGGAGTTGATAAGAGTTTTGAGACTTTGAAACAAAAGTTTGTTGAATTACCTGTATTGGCTTTGCCTAATTTCAACAAAGTATTTCAAGTTGAATATGATGCAAGTGGTAATGCAATATGAGCTGTATTAAGTCAAGAAGGTGAACACATTGCTTTCTTTAGTGAAAAGTTGAATGATGCCCAAAGGAAATATTATGTGTATGATCAAGAATTTTATGCTATTGTTCAAGCATGGAAGAAGTGGAGACATTATTTGATTCCTAAGGAGTTTGTGTTGTATACTGATCATAAAGTTTTACAATACTTGGGAAGTCAACATAAATTAAATTAGAGACATATGAAGTGGGTTGAGTACTTATAGAGTTTCACATTTGTTATTAAGCATAAGAGTGGAGTTACTAACAGAGTTGCTGATGCATTGAGTAGAAGACATTCTTTCTTGACTGAAATGAAGGTTGAAGTTCTTGGTTTTGATGAAATGAAAGTTGTATGATGCTGATCCTGATTTTTTTGAGGCATGGAGAGAGTGCAGAGAACCAAATATGACGTATCACATAAGTAAGTATGATGAGCATTTCATTCAAGAAGGTATATTGTTCAAAGGCATTTAGTTGTGTATTCCTAGAAGTTCTATGAGGTTGAATCTAATTAAGGAAAAGCATAGTGGTGGATTAGCTAGACATTTTGGAATTAATAAGACATTGAATATGCTGAAAGAGAAGTATTATTGGCCACAAACGTATAAGGATGTTTAGAAATTTGTAAAAAGTTTTGGAGTTTGTCAAGATGCAAAAAAAGTGAGTCAAAATACTAGTTTGTATACACCTATTACTATTCCTAAGAAACCTTGGAGTGACATTAGTATGGATTTTGTTCTTAGATTGCCTAAAATAGTGAAGGGGTATGCTTCCATATTTGTTGTAGTGGATAGATTTTCTAAGATGGCTCATTTCATACCATGTAAGAAGACATCAGATGTTGAGCATTTTGTTGAACTTTTTTTAAAAGAGATTGTGAGATTGCATGGATTACCAAGAAGCATGATTTCTGATGAAGATAGTAAGTTCATTGGTTATTTTTGGAAGAATTTGTGGAAGAAGATGGATAGTAAATTGAAGTTTAGTTCTACATTCCATCCACAAATAGATGGACAAATAGAGGTTGTGAATAGAAGCTTAGGTAAGTTGCTGAGATGCTTAGTTGGGAATAAGCCAAGTAATTTGGAGATGGTATTGGCACAAGCTGAATTTGCATATAATAATTCTATGAATAGGAGTATAGGGAAGACACCTTTTGAGGTTGTTACTAGAATGAAGCCTAGAGGAGTATCAGATTTGAGAGATATTACTGGTGAAGAAAAGAGAAGCATTGCAGGAGAAGAATTTGTTGATTTTATAGAGTCTTTACATAAGGAAGTGAAGTTGAGGTTGGAACAAAGTAATCAAAAGTATAAGGATAATGCTGATAAGTCTAGAAAGCATCATGATTTTGAAGTTGGTGATGAGGTGATGATTCATTTAAAGAAAGGAAGATTTCCTATTGGAACATACAGTAAGCTAAAGATGAAATTTGGACCTTGTAAGATCTTGAAGAAGTTTGATAGTGGTAATGCTGATGAAGTTGAGTTACCTAATGACATGGATATATCTCCTATATTCAATATATCTAATTTATATAAGTATCATGAGTTAGATGAGGAAATTGTTGTATCATAAGATTATCCTAAGAAGTAGGTTGAAGAATTTGAATAGATATTGGATTAAAGAGTTGGAAAGAGCACAAGAGGAAAATATTACTATGAATATTTGGTGAAGTGGAAGAACAAGCCTATTGAAGATGCTTCATGGATTTCTCAATCTGAGTTGTATTCAACTCAGATTGTGACATCTAATGATTTAGGAGAATCATTTCTTTTAACCTCGGTTGTTTGATTTAGGAGCATCCTGGGTTGCTTGTTATCCTACTTATTTTTTTCATTCTGCATGTTGGTGCCAAGTTACTATAGCACTCAGTTGGTGTTGAGTTATTGTAACACTTAGTTGGTGCCAAGTTACTGTAGCACTCAGTTGGTACTGAGTTACTATAGCACTTAGTTGGTGCCAAGTTACTGTAGCACTTAGTTGGTGCTAAGTTACCATAGCACTAAGTTGGCACCAAGTTATTGTAGCGCTTAGTTGGTGCCAAGTTACCCAGTGTATGCCAAATGACTCTTCATGTGTCGAGTTACCCAGTGTATGCCAAGTGACCTTCATGTGCTAAGTTTTCTTGTTTATGTCATGTGTCAGCATTTGGACATGATTTCTGCAAGCTGACTTGTAGGATTTATTTCAATCATGATATTTATGTTAAGATCTTTTCTTGGGATGTGTCCAGACCATTGCTGGGTCAGCCTTCCTCTTATGTAATGTTCTAGAATGATCTATATGCTATTTTGGAAAGTGTATATTGAGTGTTTAGGCTTAGAGTTAGGTAGTTTTTGGAAGAGGATTGTGAAGTAGAATTGTATCCTAAGAAGTAGGTTGAAGAACTTGAATAGATATTAGATCAGAGAGTTGCCAAGAGCACAAGAGGAAAATATTACTATGAATATTTGGTAAAGTGGAAAAATAGGCCTATTGAAGATGCTTCATAGATTTCTCAATATAAGTTAGATTCAACTCAAATTGTGACATCTCAATGATTTAGGAGAATCATTTTTTTAACCCCAATTGTTTGATGCAGGAGCATCTTGGGTTGCCTTGTTATCCTGCTCATTTTGTTCATTCTGCATGTTGGTGCTAAGTTACTATAGCACTCAATTGGTGCCGAGTTACTGTAACACTTAGTTGGTGCCGAGTTACTATAGCACTTAGTTGGTGCCAAGTTACTATAGCACTTAGTTGGTGCTGAGTTACTGTAGTACTTAGTTGGGGTCGAGTTGCTATAGCACTCAGTTGGCACTAAGTTACTATAGCACTCAGTTGGCACTGAGTTACTGTAGCACTTAGTTGGTGCCCAGTTACCCAGTGTATGCTTAGTGACTCTTCATGTGTTTAGTTACCCAGTGTATGCCAAGTGACCCTTCATGTGCTGAGTCTTCCTATTTATGCCGAGTGTCAACATTTGGACGCGATTTTTGCAAGCTAACTTGTGGGATTTATTTTGACCACGATATTCATATTAAGATCTTTTCTTGGGATATGTCTAGACTATTGTTGGGTCAGCCTTCCTCTTATGTAATGTTCTAGAATGATTTGTAAGCCATTTTGGAAAGTATATATAGAGTTTTAGGCTTAGATTTAGGTAGTTTTTACAAGAGGATTGCAAAAAAGAGTGCAAATTTGTTGTTGGATCTTTGAATGTGAATGTATTGTATTTGGCCGTAACTCAGAAGGCCTTATGGCTAGGCATGTATGAAGATATTTTGATGAATCAATAAAAGTATTTCACTCTTCATCCTCCTTTGGTTGTTGTTCTTTGTGTTTACTTTCGTTGTGTTAACTCCTGTAAGGTGGTTTGGATAGCTGGGTGAGCCTTTGGCCCTAGTTTTTCATCCCTACCCTGCGTCAACATATATATATATATATATATATATATATCAATCCAATTAACTACTTGTTGGAGTTAGCTACAATACCAAATTAATTGTAATTCATAAAGTCAACCCAACTGCATTAACTCGGGTTCTGAAGACAAACTTGGTGATGTTTTGATACTCAAAAAATACTATCAACACTTAAAAAATGCTGGCATTTAGTTGATATTGAAGCTTGGTCCATACTGATCACTTCAAGTAGCAAGAACTTGGTTAGTACTGTGTGACTCAGTGAACATTTTGAAACTCAGTAGATATAAAATCACTCAGTTGACACTACATTACTCAATCAACACTAGATTCTCCTTGTTAACACTATGCACTCAGTAGACATTCTAGAACTTGGTTAACACTACAGAGCTTGGTTAATACTAATATATTCATCACTTCTACTAGATAGCTCAGTAGATATTGCTATACTTGGGCTATACTGTAAACTATCTTAGATGCTAGGTAGACACTGTAAAGCTCAGTATGAACTGCATTCTTACTACTTAGCTCAGTAGCAACTGAAACACTCGGTTAACATTGTTGGATGAATGATAAGCTTGGTAGAAACTATAGAGCTTAGTAATAGTATAACCAACTAAGTCTTAAGTCACTGATAGACAAATTGACTTTAATGTCAATAGATTCAATATTAATTAGTCTATATTATATTGATTATTGATTTACATAGTAATTATTTTCTATTGATTATTGATTTATGATGAGAGCGTGAGGAGTGATATTGAGATAGAACACATGGGAAGGAGGGAGTTTCAAACCTCAAAATTTGTAGAAATTTTTTTTTTTAAAAAAGAGGATTAGTTGAGAAACTTATGATCCATTGACAAAGATTTTCCATAGATGAACTAGTTTTGAGCCAACAAAACCTTTTTGCTTGAACCCTCTCTTTTGGATTGGGTTGCATTAGAAAGGGAAAAAGAAGAAACCCTTTAACATTACTGGGGATGAATTTGATGAGGAGGAATCTAATTATCACAAAGGGAAGCAATATCGATCCATTTCTAATGGGAAACCAACATTTGAAAAAAGAGAATTCTCATAAGTTGTATCTACTTGTGTTGTGGGTGTTCTAGTACAACAACTTCCTTCCAAATAATCAAGATAAATTAAAGCCCCCACTAGATCTCCCTTTAATCTAAACATTGAAGATGATATTCATCATGGTATAACTAAAATATCTAATGATCAATCTATTCATGGTGGCATGGCTAGAAAAAAAACCTATATGGGTATGGAGGAAAAACAAAAATCCACATCTACTAATGGAGATAATTGTTCCACATTCAAAACACAAATTTAATTTTGATATCTCTCTCCCTAAGAACCTTCTCTCCTGCACAGCTCATTTCTCACAAAATCGAGTCTTATTGGTAAGATCTCAAGTTCTTATCTACAATATGCTCAAATTAGGACATGGGTCACAAAAAAATGGAGAGGTGTTAAAAAGGTATTGTTCTTTGACTTGGATCCATCTTTCTTCATTGGTCTCTTTAATGCTATAAGTTTAAGGGATTCTATCCAATATTCCAAATTTTGGTTTTTATTGGTTCATGGGATTCTCAATTTGGCTTACCTCACCAACTTTAAACCAAACCCTCTTGCTTATTGATTCATTCTTTATTGAGTAGCATTGCGTTCCCTTCCTTTGGAATACACATATTCATGACCAATAGAGATATTTTCCAATAAGATGAGAATCTTTGTGAAACATGATCTCATCCCTTTTGAAATATTTAATTATTGATTAGGATTTTCCAGTAATTAATAACCTCATAACCTTTCCCATCATTTATCAATATTCACTCTCATTGGGGTTCATGGGACCAAGAAGTTGTTGTGCAAGACCCAGATACACTTTGACTTTGGCTTACCTCCCCAACTCACTTTGACTTTGGCTTACCTCCCCAACTTTAAACCAAACCCTCTTGCTTGTTAATTCATGCCTTATTGGGTAGCATTTCCTTCCCTTCCTTCGGAGTACACATATTCATGACCAATAAAGATATTTTCCAATAAGATGAGAATCTTTGCGAAACATGATCTCATCCCTTCTGAAAATATTTAATTATTGTTTAGGATTTTCTAGTAATTAATGACATCATAACATATCTCATCATCTATCATTAGTCACTCTCATTGGGGTTAATGGGATCAAGAGGTTGTTGTCCAAGACCCAAATACAATATATTCTCATTCTTCATATGTAGGAAATTACAACATAGAATATAATGGACCTAATTAAGACCATATCTTAGTCTTTTCAGATTACACTATAGATCATTCAAAGTGTATGTTTTATCTACAAAAGAGCACAAATCAACAATCATAGGTTCCATTGGAGGATTTGAATATCTCTTCCATACATACTTTCAAGGATTCACTATATAATACACATAACATGTGTTAGCATGAATGATGATAATATTCCTTTGGAGGAGTATACTAGGTATTGGATAATTCAATAACATGATTGACATGTTGCATTCATGATTGTGTTTGTCATTGATGTAAATATAGTATGGTTTTTGTGAGACTAGAAGAGTAGCAAACAAAGAACAAGGTCCTATGGATTTCATATTGATGGTCATGTTGCACATAGTTGAGAACATATTCAACATTATTTCCTGATGAAGTGGACAAGTGTGCATAGAGAGACTCGAAGACATGCAAGAGTTATTCAAAAATTATATAATATAATGTGTAGATAGAGTATTTGATAAGTGGTTTCTAATGTTTGAATTGTATCTCTTAAGAAGGATAAAATTCTAATGAACACATTTTGATAGTGATAGTAGACAACCTAATGATAATGTCTGTAAGTGCACAAGATTAGAGGTCACACGTGTGATAAGTTGTAAAGAATGTGAGCCAACACTATTGTGTAATTGTAAAATGATTGTTTATCTTAATGAGGTCCCAACCTAAGAATTATTTAAAGGATATGGTATAAAGAAAGGTTATTTTCCTTGTGGGGAGATGTGCTCAAGAATGATATATGAAGCACTTGGTAAATGTGATTAAGAGGTCCAAGGGATTATTGGATGCAAAGTTGGTGACCTAGTATTGAGATTTGAAAAAGGTTTAGTCTGATAAAGAGGACATATGAGTTCAAGTTATTCACTTCTATTATTCTGCAAGAAATAATACAAAGATTAGAAGTTCAGTGGTCTTGCCCCATAAACTATTTGGATAGTAGGTCCTTCTACCTTCTACAACTCCTAACAGGGTTGGAATCTCTTAATAGGGATTCAAAGTCTCCTAATAGGGACTGATATGTGCTAAATGTATTTCATTGGCTCCTAACAGAGTCCATCCTCTTACAAGGAAAATTCATAGTGGTACATCATTTTGTGGTTACCATCCCCATTGTGGTTTTCCTTCTAATCAAGGGTTTCCCTAGTTGACATATAATGAAGGTACACTTTGATACCACTGATGAAGGTAAGCTCTAATACCACTTGATGAAGGGTGCTCCCCTTGATACCATAAACACATAACAAAAATAAAGGAATAAAAGAAATTTGCAAGAATAAAACATGGGTTTCCTATTATTGTCATAAATGTGGAATTACGAAATTTAGAATCACAATATGCTAACACACATGGGCACCTTTAGTACATTAATCTCCAAGAAAAAGCTGTAAACTATCACTTAGAGCTATCCTAGACAATGCTTGGGCATTTCTTAAATAGGCAATTTTATGCTACCCGGGAAGGTTCTAGATACTCAAACTTAATACCTAGGAGTAACAGATCCTAAAAATACATTTAGAGTTAGCTAAATACGCTTTTGACATTTATTTTGGAAATTTTGACCAACCCAACTTAAAAAATCCATAACTCTCAAATTGTTGCTCCAATTGGCTATTATAACCACTTTTTGGAAACCTCAGCTTCTGATCTATAGAATTCTATCAGCACAAGCACCCATCTGTCAAGTTTTTAGGCCTCATATGGGTACATTTAGGCCTTTAATGATGAGCCTAACTTTTATATACCAAAATTGCAAACAAAAATTTGTAATAAATCCATGAATACATATGATATGGTACCGTACCTCAACTAGTAGGCTAATATATCCAAGATGAATATCCACCTCTAAAATTAGGATATTTCAAGCTCGTATGACTAACTTACTAAGCAGAAAACCTCCATAGAAAATAACTCTACATTAAGAAAACCCTTATTCAAATAACTAAAATGAAATATTTTTGGTTGATGAAAGATTTCTCTTACACCTAGGATGCTCCTACATCAGACACCTGAAGTAGTTTGAGAAGTGACCCATCACATCTTAGATGTGTAGAAGAAAACCAAGATGGTTAACCTCCTCCCTTGCTAGCCATGATGAATCTTTGACTAGCTTCCCTTTCCATTTGACCAAGTATTCTTCACAAGTTTTGTTCCTTGTACTAGAATACTTCATTGCACTTCTGCAACTTCACTGCCAAAACCTCCTTCATAAAACTCTATCAAATCTAAAATGTTAAATACTAGTGAAATACTCAATTCAACAGGCAACTCCACTTCATAGGCATTTCCAAAATCATACCTTTTCACTATCTTACATGTTCCAAACTTCTTCATTTTCAGTTTATTGTATGTACCCATTGAAAAATGCTCCTTTCTCCAATGAACCATGACTTCATCTCCAATATGGAATTCCTTATACCCCCTTTTCACATCTACCTTAGCCTTGTATTGTGTATTCATCTTAATAATGTGCTTCCTTACCTCCCCACAGATATTCTTCAAATGTTCAGCAAATTATTTTGCTTCAGCACTACTTATCTATCCTTTATCCAACTACCTCAATTTAGATGCATTTTTGGGACTACTTCCATATACAATTTGGAATGGTGATTTACCATTACTCCTGTCGACATAATTATTATAAGAAAATTCTACCTATAGTAAAATTAGATCTCATCCATTTGGTTTATCTCCAACCAAACATCTCAACAAATTTCCTAAACTCCTATTTACAAGTTCTATTTGTCCATCATTCTATGGATGATATGATGAGACAAACTTCAAATATGTCTTCAATTTCTTCTACAATCTATGCTAGAAATACCCAAAAAATTTGGTATCTCAATCTAAAACTATACTCTTTAGTTAACCATGTAGTCTCACCACTTCTCTAAAAAACAACTTTTCCACATGAACAACATCACTCATCTTCTTGCAGTGAATGAAATGTGCCATTTTTGAAAACCTATCAACCACCACAAAAATAGAATCATGCCCTTGTTGAATCCTTGGTAATCCAAGAATCAAGTCCATGATGACATCATCCCATGACTTCTATGGTATAGGTAATGGTTAATACAACCCTATAGTCTACTTCACTCCATTTGCCATCTGACATACTCTATAACTTTGTAGAAAATTCTTCACATCTTGCACAACTGTGGCCAGTAATAATTCTCAGCAACCAAAGAATGGTCTAATCTCTCCCACAGTACCCACTCAATCCTCCACTATGCTTCTCCTTGATGAAATTCTCTCTCATTGAGCTCTTTTTGAATAGCATAGCATCTTGGATTATGAAATCCAACCACTTTGTCCTATCAAGGTTAATAGGTTATGTACAAGCCTTCTACATTTCACCAACATTAGGATCCTCTGAATACAAATCACTGAGTTCCTTGAACCCAATCACCTCAATTTGCATCTCTATTAGCAAAATTTGTCTTTTACTAAGAGCAGATGCAACTCTGTTACACTTCCCACTCATGTGTTTCAAAACAAATGTATAACTCTGCAAAAACTCACCCCACTTCAAATGTATTTCTTTATTTCTTTATTTTCTTTTTACAAAATAGATTTTTCTTTTTATACTAAAATAAATAAATATCCTTTATTTTAAATTAAATAACTTATTCCCCACTCAAAAATATTATTTAAATTTTATTAATTAATGAGAAATTAAATTGCATATAATTAGTTTAATCATTAATAATAACTAATAATCATTAATTATGTGCAACTCCAATTTTTTTTTATCATTGATTAAATATTCGTGATAAATCAATATTTAGTCTTTAATATTTTAATTTATCCTTTTTCCAACTTTCACAGTTAGACTTTTTAAATCAAGTCTTTTAAATAAAAAAAAAATATTTAATTAATTTAATTTTCCAATTAATTAAATATCCTGATATTATAATTCTTCCTTTTATTTAAATAATATTTAATAATTATAATACTATGTGATTGATCTAAATATCATAATTAAAACTTTTACCAAATAAATAATATAATCAAATCCACATCAACAAATACATTCAAAACCCAAACTCAAACAACATACACAATGATAAACTTGCAGGTTTAAAAAGGGTAGATAGTTAGTTATGAGTCCTCCTTGTAGGTCAAGTATTTAGGCTATGGTTAGGATTGAACTTGATCATTATCTTCCCATTCTTATCATTGAGTTATTGTCATAAGGCGTGCTCATCCTAGCAATTTAGGGAAGTTGATGCTCAGTACCTATATTATGCATATAAGATGAGCTGGTTCATGTGCATAGATATATCTAAACTAAATAGGCAATGGTAGGGAGTGGTACATTATGTAGATCCCAACTAGTGGGTGACTACAACTCCCTCCCTTGACCACATCAGACATGTAAGATAAAAAAGTAAAACACACATGCACACTATACACATGAAAGTATGGGGTAAGTACCATAATGAATCATGAGTCAACTCATAAAATGCTCTGATATAACAATGTCTCACTATGCATATAGAATAATCATCATTAAAGACATATCATCTGACATCATTATGAAAGCAATCACATTTACTAACTAAGAACCATTAAAGAAACATTAACATGTAAGTAATCATAATCATTAGACAACATGTGAAATATAATCAACTATGTAATCATTAATGATATTTTGAAGTAATGAAAGAACATCACACCATATATTTCTAAAACTAACACGTGTATGAAATAGGCCTAAAAGAGTTTAACATATATAATATAACAAAAAATATTGGTTGGCATTACATGAACTCTTGGCCTTAACCATTTAATATAATGAGAAACTTTCTCCTTATCAGTTTTTGCATGGCCAATTCTAATGAGAACTCGGTAGAACTCTTCACTATACTCTTGAACAAATCTTCTTGCTTACTTCAACCATTGCATTTTCTTCAACAGACCAATCTCATAATCCACGAGAATGAATTATCTCTTCAATTTGGCTATCATCTGTCCCATCCGATGATTTTTTCTTTTCCTCTTCTATTTTGCTCAAATTCAATCTCCTGCCACCAGATCTTTGCATGTCCCTTCAATTTTGACTTCAAAAACTTAACCTTATCAAGATCTTCAATATCTTTATACTCAAAGTACTATTCCAATTTATTGATCCAAACGTTCAATTCCTTTGGGTTAAGATTTCTCAAAAATGTGGGAACATCAAACTTAGGTATTTTTCCAATCTTAGAAATGGCCTTAAGAATATTTTCCTCTTCTGTGTTCAAAAATTCATCTTCCACTACTTAATCCATGTTTCCTTCTTCTTTTCCAAGCTCACTATTGTCATCTCCTTTGGCAAGAATCATTCCTCTACACATTTATTCTTGCAATTCTTGCATTTGTCTCTTGAGGGCTCTAAAACCCGTAGGTGTAACAGCTATGACTCTTCCACCATGCTCTCTTTATGGAGGTATCTTTACACTTTTTTTGAAACCCTAGTACAAACTATCTCATAATAAGTGATTTGTCTACATGCTTAGCCCAAATCACGGTCCTGGTGCAATTGCCTTACAATCGATTATCTATTTACAAACTCAAGAGCTCTAGCTCTGATACCACTTGATGAAGGCATGCTTTGATACTACTGATAAAGGTAAGCTCTGATACCACTTGATGAAGGGTGTGAAAGATTTGAGGAATAAAAATTCACAAAACCTGAAGAACACTTGCATGCAAGATCCTATCACAGAAGAAAAGACAAAGAAGAGACAAGGGTTTTGCTCTAAAAATATAGAAAATTATATTATGAGACTAAAAAGATGAGAGATAATTATAAAAGATCAATCCTTATAGAAGGAGATCAAAAATCTAAAAGGGAAATCGTAAGAGGTAAATGACATTTAATAATTACTAATTAATTATTAAATAAAAATTTAAAGTGCATAAAGTGAAATCTTAAGAAGGGAGTAAATGTAATTTAATAAATTAAATTAAATTAACTCTTTACTCTAACAACCCCCCTAAGATGAGAAATGTAAGAATTTTCCATAGGGAAAATTTTACCCAAGACCAAGGAACTCAAACACAAGCATAATAGTAGACCAAAAGAGTATGATTAGAATAATGATATGACATTCAATTCAATGTTCAAGTACACTATGAGTGCCTATGCATAAAGGCCTCTTAAATGCTTCTAGAATGCTTAGGAATCAACATACTGATAAGTCTTACAACCAAGCACATGTCCACTAGGATTGGATTATCCTCCATCAAACACAGGAGTAAGTGCGATGATGAGAGGATAAGCCTACAAAGGTTTAGAATGCAAAATTATGTTGAAGACACCATGTGCTTAATTAAGAGTGCTAATAACTATGTTGTATACATAAAAACTCAGTTAATTATGAAAACTCTAGTGTTGTGGACACCATGTGCTGAATTAGAGTTTCTTACTCCAGTGTTGTCAACATGACAACTCATAAGAGTATGTAAACTCCTAAGTGTCTCACCTAAGAAATAATAAAATAATGCATTGACATAAGTAAACTTAAGTAAAGTGTAATAAGTAAATACTTATTTACACATACACCCCCCCTTAAGTGCAACTTGGGGGAACCCACTTAAGCTTACAAAATCTAGGATGAAATGCCAGATGGGTCCTGGCTACTAGGCCATGTTAGGCACCCATGTACAAAATGCAATGAAATCTCTCATAAAGTAGAGAAAGAGGGAAAACCTCATGGGAAAAACCCTCCCCCAAAAAGAGAGTTGAAAAATCAAGATGCATGGATGGATGGAGTAATCAAGACCCCCTCCATTATGACATACATCAAGTATATACAATAAAGAAGTATGAGAAGAACATAATCCCAAAGGAGGAAAAGGTCCCCCCCAAAACAAAGAAGAAGAAAGGATACAAGGTAGTATGTATGTATCATGAAAATTCATCAATGAAAGTTAGTATGTAGCGAACCTAGATGATTGATGTCACTGCAAAAGGACCTACTAGTACCATGCGAACCAACTGAAGAAAAACTAGTGCTCTCGAAGACTTCCCTTTATCAAACTTCTCCTATAGATGCATATCCACTAAATATGTTGAACATTCACCCTTAGAAAAGTTGATTATAGGTAGACCTTTGACCATATTCTTTGAGAAAAGTTGATGAAGATAGTGGTAGGCAAGATGGCCATACCGCTTATGCCATAATGTACTTTGTGAATGAGATTGAGTCAGCAAGGCATGTGAAGGAGACTTAGGCAAAAAATGGGAGAAAGAATAAAACCTTGTGTTATGATTAACTTTTCCCATTGCAACCATTGAATCATCTTTGAGAGTATGCACTATTACTAAATTTGGAAGGAACTCAACTTTATTGCCATCTCCATAGTGAGTGATCTGGTAAATTGAGAGGAGATTAGAGCTAAGGTTAGGAACATAGAGAAAGTCTTTGAATTCCTCATTTTCCATCTCCACATGTCCTTTCCCTTCAACTTCCATTTTTGTATTATCTCCTACAAAGATGTGTGGTAACTTAGACTGCTTCAATGAAGAAAAATCTCCTTTTGAAGAACCCATATGATATGAGGCACCTAAGTCAAGAATGCATTCTACTGAAGAACTTGAGTTTGCCATAAGTGCTTGCCCTTTCCCCTTTGAATCTAAAGATGGAGATCCTTTTTCCTTATAAGCATTAGACAATGGAACATTGTGTTTCTTTATGATGGTCATTAACTCATCAATCTTTTTATGATAACACTCATGTTCATCATGACTCAACTTCTTGTAATAGGAACACTTTTTCTTCTCCTTATTAGTGTACCCCTTCTTGGCTGAATTCGAGGAAGACTTTCCTTGTTGATTTGATGGTGGTGTTGTCTTTTTTGTTTCCTCTTGTGTGTTATTTTTCCACTTCTTTTTCTTGCCCTTTCCTTTATTTGAAGTTTGAGCAGCTGGGTTTTGAGAACCCTCATTATTGGCCACCAATGCCTTAGACTTGGATGACTAGAGAATCCACATTGATTGCAACTTCTTTTCTCCATCATCCAACAATTGAGCATAATGATCAAAAGTGACTTTCTAATAGGCAACCCCTAATGTAGTTTTTCTGGTGTTGTAAGAAGAAAAAAATGTGGAGTACCCAAATGATAGCTTATTATGAATGAGATAGATTAACCTATCATCTTTAATAGGACTACCACTATCATCAAGCTTCGTTCTTAATTCATTCACCTTTATGATAAAATCCTATATAGAATCAAATGTCTTGGGATCTAGGGAGACAAGCTCATCTTCAATTTTGTAAACAGCCTTCTTAGACACTTTACCATATAGGTTTTTGAGGGCATCCAAGGCATCCTTGGATGTTTTGTACTTCTTGATCTGATAGAGGATTTTATCTTCAACCCCCAACAAAATGTCACCTAGAGCTTTCCTATCTACTATTTCCCAAGCATTAATTTCACTTTTAGATACTTGATCACCTATTGGGTTAGGAAGGGTACCATTTACATATTGAGAAACTTCATTATGCATTAATTGACACCACATTTTAATAGACCATGTAGCATAGTTATGTG
Organism: Cupressus sempervirens; assembly: GCA_028749045.1. Taxonomy (NCBI): domain Eukaryota; kingdom Viridiplantae; phylum Streptophyta; class Pinopsida; order Cupressales; family Cupressaceae; genus Cupressus; species Cupressus sempervirens. Next base: position 167,607,433 of record CM053793.1, on the reverse strand, counting down.
GTGTTAATTTTGAAAACTTAAAATTTCCCATGATGCAATAAATGAAAGAAAAAAATAGGAAAAGAGGAACACAACACCAAGAAACATGCCCCCTTTTCACTCAATCAAGAAACCCCCCCAAAATGAAAGATTTTGGCACTTTATACTTAGTGTGTTTACAATAGCCACTTGCCAATTTTGGCCTTAGTGGTCTCCTAATTTTCTGTTTACAACCTCCTTTTAGAGTTCAAAACTAGAACATTACAATGTATCTCAGATATCCAACAATTCTGAAGTTATATCAAAGCATTACAATGTAGAAAAGGACCTAATTCTAAAAGTGATATTTTTTTCCACACAAGCCTATAATCTAATTGTAGACTTGGAAAGTAGACAAAAAATAACACACTTCCACAAAAAAATGTAACTTATTTTCGAGTCCAGATGAGCCCATACGGAGCAATTGAAGTTACAAAATGCAGAATTGGATAGGTATAGTCACCAAAAGATGTAATTTTTGAAAATTCCATCCACTAAAACTAGAAAAGAACTACACCACTAAAAAGTTAAGGAAATTCTAGCCAAAATAAAAAAATTGCACCCGATTTGGAGTTCGGATGTCTGAGTTATGGCCTCCCAAAGTCAAACTGTCAAATCAAAATTGAATCTAGAAAGGGTTCTGATGAGAAAACAATGAGGTTAAATCTGACAATCAAATGCTCATAACAATAGTTCTAATTTTCCTAAAAATGATGGTCATATGGCCATCAAATTTAGGCCAGTAGAAGGATGATGTCAGCAAACTCGGCCCCCTTTAGTGACATCACACTAACATCAGCATTCATATGGAAAAGTATGAATAGTAGAAAAAAACATGTGTCATTGTACACTACTAATGTTCTTGTTGACATGTCCTCTATGTTGACCAAGATGTCGAGGTGGTGGAGTCTACATGTGGCTTGATCTTAGGGGGCCACATGTCTAGGTCCAGGACTGTCATGGCTCCACATGTGTGGGTTACTGTCTATGTGTTAGAGTTTGGTAGTGGTCATGTGTCTAGGGGTTATTGCAATGTGGTGGCATGGGAATAGACATCGAGTTAGCAAGAACTCCATGTGGTGTAGACTGTGGGTCACTAGAGATTTAAATGCAGCGTTGCCAAGTAGTTGATTCTGGTGGTTGAAAGGGCTACCAATGGAGTAATGCTAATGGGTGGGATTTTAGAGTTGCTGCCAATGGGAATCCTCAACACTAACAGTGAAGGTGGAGGGCTAGTACCAAGTTGGAATATCAATAATCCCACATGGAGTAGGTATTTTGTCTACATGTGATTTAAAATAAAGAGCCTGCAACTTTGAAATAAATGAGCAAGGGCACTGTAGTTGATATTACAAAGGCTTCTAGGTGTAGGAAATGTCCCTTGCTTTGATGATTGTGCCAAAAATTTGAATGAACAGTGCCGCCATATTGTAATATGGTAAAGGAATACTCTAGATGACAGTGAATATTCCTTGTGGGAGCCAGGGTTTCACCACCTAGTTCCTGCAATTTTTTTTCTTTGCAGGCCCTACTAGCCAACTTTTTATTCAAAAATTCCCATGAGAATTGCAAAAAAATACTGATGAAAATGTAGAGAAAAATAAATTCAGATCTGAAAATAAAATTTTAGATCTAAATAACAATCATATAGAATTTGTAAATTGGGCCTTCGGGTGCCGGCTTGCAAAATTTTTTGGCATCAAAATTGACTTTGGCCTAATATAGGTGAATTTATAGTCAATTTTCATTGAATCGATGTTTTGGATGCAATGGTGAGGTCCACTTTGGCTCTAGACTCTCCCAATGACTGTGAATTCTCTAGATCTAGGTCGAGGTGCTAAAGCAAGAATGGTCTTGAATGACTATGTGAAAAGGAATTCCCCAAGCTCTGATACCATATAAGAATTTTTCTTAGGGAAAAATTCACCCAAGGCCAAGGAACTCAAGCACAAGCACAATACTAGACCAAAAGAGTATGATCAGAATAGCGATATGATATTCAATTCAATGTTCAAGTAAACTAGGAGTGCCTGTATATAAAGGCCTCTAGAATGCTTCTAGAATGCCTAGGAATCAACATACTGATAAGTCTTACAACTAAGAACATCTCCACCACAAGTGGATTATCCTCCATTAAGCACAAGAGTAAGTGCGATGATGAGAGGATAAGCCTACAAAGGTGTAGCATGCAAAATTATGTTGTAGACACCATGTGTTTAATTAAGAGTTCTAATAACTATGTGTTCTACATGAAAACTCAATTAATTATGCAAACTTTAGTGTTGTAGACACCATGTGCTAAATCAGAGTTGCTTACTCCAATGTTGTCAACATGAGAACTCATAAGAGTACACAAACTCCTAATTAAGTGTCTCACCTAAGAAATAATAAAATAATGCATTGACCTAAGTAAACTTAAGTAAAGTGTAATAAGTAAATACTTATTTACACCAACAAGAAACAATGTAGCTATAAACAATGCATAAAGAGAAAGGAAATTGCAATGCAATGATGAAAGCAAACTTGGGTCCCAAAAACAAGGCCTAATGAGGTACCCAATCACAACCAAATCTCTATGAAATGGAGAAATAGATAAAACCCAGTGGGAAAAACCCTACTCCAAAAGGAGATAGAAAAGGGTACACAAATAAAATATCTGAAGAGCTACTCTCAAGACCATAAGTACAATAAAACCCCCTATGATAGAAGTTTGAGATTCCATAGCCCCCTCCAGAATGACAAAAGTCGTGTTTTGATGAACATACCAATGTGGCTCCAATTTGAGACCAAAAAAAGTAGTGGACAATGAGGGTAAAACCCCTAAATGTAAGGTAAAGCTAGAATTCCTAGCTGATGCTCAAAGGAGAATACATGAGAATCCTGAAATTCAAATCTCCAATTGAGGTGGGATAATAGGTGTGTTGAATCTATCATTTAAGAGATCTGTATCCTCTAATATATCCTCAACAACCCCAGTAGGTGGATCAATGACTAGAGCTACAATAGTAGGCATTGTTGAAGAGTAATATTATGTGATAGATGGAATCTAAACATGAGGTAGAGCTATAGAAGTCAGAACACTAGTCTCAGGAACAACACATAAGTTTAAGTGACCTTACTTCACTCTAGTAGGTTTCTCATGAAGAAAGAGAGTGAATCTCTGATAGTGGAGATGGTGGAATGAATGAGAGAAAGAGTATAGGTAGGAAGAGTGATCAATAATCCCTATAGAAACAATATTTTCTATTTCACTATCTCTGATCTGTACTGAATCTTGTGAAAACTCAACTGTCTTCTGTGTCCCATTGCGTGTAATATGATAAATAGAGAGAAGGTTAGAGGAAAAAGATGGAACAAAAGGTACATCATGAAATGTACCATCATCAATGCCAATAGAACCTTTCCTAGATACAATCATAACAATGCTGTTCCCCATAAAAATGTGTGGAGTAGGAGAAGCCTCAAAAGAAGAGAACAAATCTTGAGAAGATGCCATATGGTGTGAAGCACCTGAATCCAATAACTATCTAGAAGAATGTGGAGTATAAATTGCACATAGTGCATGACTCTTTCCTATATCTTTACCATATGACTGAAATGATGATGATGATGAAGAGGATCTATGAGAAGTAGAAGGAATATCAATGTTGCTCTTTTGAAGGAGAGCAGTCAAATTTGAAACTTGTTTGGCATAGCCATCTAACTTTTCTCATAGAAATGTGACTCATCATGATTAGACTTATTACAATAAGCACACTTTGGTCTTTTTGGATTTGGTTTACCCCCTTTAGGAGGAGGTGGCCTTGATGAACTATTAGGGCTAGAATTAATCTAAGACTCTATAGAATGTGATTTGTGTGTCTTCTCCTTTGTGCTAGAAGATGGTCAAGCTACTAATGCATAAGTATATGAGCTTGTGAGAGAATCCAACTAAGAGAGCTCAACTTTCTCTTGAGTCAAAAAATCACAAAAAACCTCAAAGGATGGCATGGAAAATCTATTACCCAAAGCATCTTTGGTGGAATAGAAGGTAGAAGTAAAAATCTAAAAGTTTCCACGAAGCTTAGAAAGAATCAAGTAAATGTACGCAGTGTCAGTCTTGGTTTTCCTACAACCCTACAATAAATTTCTCTATTGTTTGAACTTCATCAAGAAGTCCTCAGTGGAAGAAAAATAATCAGGTACTAGAGAGGTAAGCTTTTCCTTGATTTGAAGTGCCCTAAAACCATTCACTATACTAAACAAGCCATCAAGCTTGGTCCACATATCTAGAGGGGTATTGTACCCATTAAGATGAAACTGTAGACTATTGGATACCTATAAAGAAATCAATCCTATTACCTCATCCATCTTATTCCTATGCTGCATGACCTCAAAAGGTCACTATAAAACTGGTTGCACTACAGCTAAAGAAGACCACAACCCTTTTGATAAGAGAAGGCATATCATCAAGGTCTTCCATGTGTGATAGTTATGAGTGGTTAGAAGTTCTAGACAAGAAGAAGTCTCTCCCATTATTTTAGAAGGTTTTGAAATATTTTTAAAAACCTTTATGGTTTACTGATATAAATAATAGAAACAATAATACAAAACACCCTCCACAATGCAAAAAATGAACCCCAGCTGCTAGTAGGAATGCATAAACAAGAAGAGAGAAAAAAGGCTTTAGTTTGAGAAACACATGTAACTTTGAGAAAAAATGATGAAAATAATAGAGAATCTAGACAAGGCTCGAGAAGAGATTTTTGACGCTTCTTTTGGATAAAAAATTGGAGCAAAAATGAAAATGTTCTGCCCTCCAAAAGATAAAAAGGATCATTTGGCTTCGAGCAAAAATTAGGTACAAAATACCTTGGGATCCATGCCAAAATGCATTGACTTTGTCCAAAAGTACCTCAATTTTTGTGCCAAATAATCTTGATTTATGTGCAAAAATCTTGATTTGCATACCAAAAAAGCTTGATCCGTGATCTAAACAATCTTGATATGCGTGCCAAAAAATTGATCTACATGCCAAAAATCTTAATTTTTGAACCAAAAATATTGATTTATGTGCCAAAAAATTAGAAAATTGACACCTTAGGAAACATGTCTGGAAGCAATATTATTTTTCCTCAAATTTCAACTGTGTCCAAATTTGACAAATATTATAAGAAAATAGGGGGTTTTGATGCCTTATGAATCTAACAATGAGGTTTGTTTGGCCTCAAAGTACTCTGAAAATCAGAGACCCCCCTATTTTCATAGTAAACACCCAAAAAATGCCATATTTTTTTCTGTCAAACCATCATTTTTTTTCTCTCCAAATATTGAACAAGCTACAACAAGTCAGACTCTGATACCATGTAGGATTCGAGCAATAAAAATCCACAAAACTGAAAGAACACTTGCATGCAAGAACTTGTCACAGAGAAGAAAAGTTAAAGAAGAGACAAGGGGTTTTCTCTAAAAATATGAAAAATTATATTATCAGACTAAAAAGATGAGAGATAATTACAAAAGATCAATCCTTATAGAAGGAGATTAAAAACCTAAAAGGGAAACCCTAAGAGGTAAATGATATTTAATAATTACTAATTAATTATTAAATGAAAATGCAAAGTGTATAAAGTGAAATCTTAAGAATGGAGTAAAGGTAATTTAATAAATGAAATGAAATTAATGCTTTACTCTAATAGGGTGCTCCCTTGAATACCATAAACACATACAAGAAATAAAGGAATACCAACAATTTGTGGTTATCAAAATATGGGCTTCTTATTATCACTGCAAATGTGGAATTACAGAATTCAGAATCACAATATGTTAACCAACATGGGTGCCTTCATTATAGTAATGTCAAAGAAAAAGCTGTGAACTATCACCCAGAGCTGTCCTAGACAATGTTCAAACATTTCTTAAATAGGAAATTTTATGCTACCCAGGAAGGTTCTAGATACACAAACTTAATACCTACATCCAAAAGACCCTAAAAATACATTTAGAGTCAGCTAAATACACTTTTGACATTTATTTTAGAAATTTTGGACAGCCCAACTTTGGAAGACAATAACCCTTGAACCGTTTCTTTGATTGGCTATTATAACCACTTTTCAGAAACCTCATATTCTGATCTATAGGCTTGGATCAGCACAAGCACCCATTCATCGTGTTTTTGGGCCTCAACTGGGCACCTTTAGGCCTTCAACAGTGAGCCTAAAGTTTATATACCAAAATTGTAAACCAAAAATCCACAATAAATCTATGAATACACATGATATGACATTGAGCCTCAACTAGTACGATGATATATCCAAGATGAGTATCCACCTCTAAAATTAGGACATTTCGAGCTTGTATGAAAGACTTACTAAGTAGAAAGTCTCCATAGACAAAAACTCTACATTAAGATAACCCTTATTTAAACACTTAAAAGGAAATATTTTTGGTTGATGCAAGATTTCTTGTATACCCAAGATGCTCCTACATCAACATATTTGATGTTATTGTGTATGTGTATCTTCTTATGATTGCTAGTTGCATTGTTTACAAGGTTAAGGATTAATAAGATTGATAATTTTTTTAATAGTTGGATAAGTGATTCACTCACCCCCACCCCTCAGTTATCTTGGTGGACTTTACTTGCTAACAATTAGTATTAGAGCATCAAGTCCTTGAAGGAAAAGATTAACAACTTAAGGAGATCAATGGCAAGTCACTTCAGAAAAGAAAGTCCAAAATTTGATGGAGTTAACTATGACAGCTAGAAAGAGAAGATGAAGACTCATTTTCTATGTATGGGTCTAGGGTATTGGTTGGTGATAGAGTGGATAAAATATTGTGGAAGAAAGAAAACTCGAGGATTGTAATGAAACTTAAAGAGATCTTTTTAGCTGCAATATGTTTTCTAGAGAAGCATTATTGTTAGCTCTTCTTGAAAATGAATATAGTTAGGTATAATCCTTAGAAAAATCTCATAGAATTTGGAAAGCTTTAGAAACTACATTTGAAGGTGATGTGCATGCTAAAATAATTAGATTATATAATTGGATATGTTTATTTCAAGATGCTAAGATGTTGGAAGATGAATTTGTAAGAAGCCATATTGGTAGAATATCATAAATTGTTTAAGGAATTAAGTCTTACAATGGATCTAAAACTAAAGATAAGATTATTTGGAAGATCTTGAAAATGTTGACACCGCCATTCAAGAAAACATCATAGATGATTAAGCTAGTGATACCTAGTACTGAGAAGTTTACCAAAGAAACACTACCTAGAAGATTGGAAGTAGCATAACCAAGCTTAAAGAAATCTGGGGATTTTCTCGAAGTGCAAATAGACTTTAGTGTTTCCATTGTTCATCCTTCTTTTTGAAGAAGTGCAAGTACTAGTAGAGATTATGCTAACAACAATAGATCTAGATGTGAAGATGATATAAGAATTGGAGAAGGAATTACTTTTCTTGTAAGTAAAGAACTAGATTGTAATAAAATTTTATAATGTTGGAGTTGCAATAAATTTGGTCATTATGCTTCTAAGTGTCCTAAAAGAGAGAAAGAGTATAAGAAGAATTTAAAGTATAGAAATACTAGAGAATGTTTGTAATGCAAACAAAGATGAAAAGTCCGAAGAAAGAGTTCATATTGAAAGTGATGATGGGTTAGAAATTGTAGCTATAGAAGAAGAAAATCAAGCCCTAGTTTTACAAGTTAAAAAGAGAAATGATTGTATTATAAATAGTGGTTGTTTGCATCATATGATTGGAGACATGAATATGTTTGTTAATTTTAGTAGTCATGATGGAGGGATTATCAGCGTTGGTAAAAATGCAACTTGGCATATCAAGGAAATATGATCTATTACTCTTGATGGGAAGACTAACACTGATGATTTCTATTTTTTTAATGGATTAAAGAAAAATCTATTCAGTATTGGGTATTTGGTTGATAAAAGGTCGTTAGTTACAAGTCACAAAGAAGACATGCATTATCAAGGATAAAGATGGTAAGTTGATTGGTACTAGTACAAGATCAAGAGGTAATGCTTTTCAATTAAACCCTACATAGATGACATGTTTGGCTGGAAATGTGTATAATAGTTGGTTATGGCATAGAAGATTGTGTCCTATAAACTTTGGTAATATTGTAAAGGCTAGTAATAATTTTTTTGTCAGAGATTTACCTAGAAGTGTGAAGCTTACTAATGTTGTGTGCAAACAATGAGTCATGGATAAACATAATAAATTTTCTTTTCCTAGAAAGAAGTTCACTACCACAATAAAATTGGATATTATTCATACATATTTGAGTGGTCTTACCAAAACAAGAGGATTCTAATGTGAAAGATACTTCATAATTTTTGTTGATGAATTCAATGGGATGACATAGGTAGCATTTCTTAAAGAAATGTTTGAGGCATTTGAAAAGTTTAGTTATTTAAGAACAAAGTTGATGTTGAATTTGGAGTAAAGATAAAATATTTAATATCAGATAGAGGTGGAGAGTTTACCTCAAATTATTTTAATACCTTTTGTGAATAAAATGAAATCAAGAGATAACTATCAACACCTAAGACCCTTGAGAAAAATGTGATTACTAAAAGAAGAAACATGTATGTAATAGAAGCAACAAGAGCCATGATGTTTGAGAATAATGTATCCAAGACATTTTGGAGAGAAGCAATCAATACATATCAATAGAGTACTGATTAAAAAAAGGTACAAAAAAAAATCCCTATGCGTTATGGTTTAGACATGCATCCTTAGTAAAGTATTTCAAAATTTTTGGAAGGAAATGTCTCATAAAGGGAGATGATGATAGTGGTACGTTTGACATAAGAAGTGATGAAGATATGTTTCTTGGTAACTCATTGAAAAACAAAGCTTCTAGATGTTTTAATCAAAGAACTAAGACTATTGTTGAGTGTACAAATGTAAAAGTGGATGAAAAGTTTAGAGTTAAAGAAATAATGTTGGATTATGATGATGAAGAATATGATCCTAAAATTGTTATAGAAAATTTTGAAGTTTTATTTGAGACTAAAAATGACTTGCATAATGATGTTCAAATTGTTGAATAGAGAGAAGAACCAAGATCTGAACCTAGAGGAGAAGTAAGAATTGGAATTGTAATACTAAACAAGACTTTGACAAGAATCACCCTACTAAGCTAATCATTGGAAAAAAAGAAAAAAGATTTATGACAAGAAACAAAGGACATGAAGAACTATGTTTAATTTCTCAAGCTAAACCAAGAGTACATATGAGTCATTTAAGGATGATCATTGGATTCAAGCAATGAAGGAAGAACTAGATCATATTTTGAAGAGTGACTCATGAATTGATTCCTAGACCTCAAGACAAGAATGTTATAGTAACTAAATGGGTTTTCAAGAACAAGATGAATGAACAAGGTGAGGTTGCAAGAAAAAAAAATGGTATACAATGGATCTTCACAAAAAGAAGGTATAGATTATGAAGAGAAATTTTTTCCTATTGCTAGAATTGAAGCAATAAGAATGTTCTTGGATTATGCAACAAGTAAGAAGTTAAAAGTGTATCAGATGGATGTAAAGTTAGCATTTTTTAATGGAGAACTTGAAGAAGAAGCCTACATTGAGGAGCTTGAAGGATTTCCTTTGATAGAAGGTAAGGATGTGGTATGCAATATAAAGAAAGCACTATATGGACTAAAGAAAGCATCAAGAACTTGGTAGTTGGGATTTGCTAAAGGTAAGATAGATAACAATTTGTATCTAAAAGAAATTGAGAATGGATTGTTGAATATTGTGATATTTGTGGATGACATAATATTTGGAGGAAATGATGAAGCAAGTGAAAAATTTGTTGAGGAAACGATGACTGAATTTGAGATGAGTATAATTGGAGAAATGAGATATTTCTTAGGTCTACAAATTGTAAAAAAAAATGATGATATTTTCCTGTCACAAGCTAAGTATTTGAAAGACTTGTTAAAAATATTAGGCTTGGAAATTTATAAGCCTATTGGCACACCTATGATAACTGGTCATAAGTTATCTAGCAAAGATGAGACACCTAATATTGAGAAGAAGAAGTATAGATCTATGGTTGGAAGTTTTCAATATACGAATAACACTAGACTAGATATATCAAATGCATTTGGCATAGTAGTAAGATTTCAAGTAGATCCTAAAGAAGCACATTATGCAACAGTGAAGAGAATATTCATATATTTGAAGGGTGAACTTGATTTTTTGTTTTTAGTATGATAGATCAACTGATTTTACTTTGTGTTCTTATATTGATGTGAATTGGGTAGGTAGTATGGATGACGAAGAGAGCACTAGTGAATTATATTTTTTTCTTGGAGGAAGTTTGGTTTCTTGGCTAAGCAAAAAACATGATTGTATCTCATAGAGTACAACAGAAGCAAAAACAAACAATTGTAATTTGATTATGTGGATGAAGCAGACATTGAAGGGCATTGGGATAGAGTTTTTAGTACTTGTTATCATACATTATGATAGCACAAGTATATTAAGTTTATCTAAGAATCACATCTTTCATTATAAGACTAAGCATATATCCATTAAGAATCATGTGTTGCTAAAAAAAATGGCAAAAAAATCAAGAAATGAAAAAAAAGCAGGTAAATTAAATGGTAGCAAAATCAAATTGCCTGTGATAAACCCTAGATTGCATTCACGAAGGATCAAGACTCCTAAGGTAGAGTTGGAGCCCTGGAATAAAGTGTGGTATTCCCTGAATCAAAAAGAGGATGCAAATTTTGATTATGTGGTCAAAACTACAAATAAATTCTCCATTCTAGTAGGAATAAAGGATTAGGAGCACCATGGGCAACGTTCATGCATTCCTAGACCCAATCTACCTCAACAGGGGAGAAGAAAGGAGAAGGAGGACAACCTGCCTTAGTTTAACCCATCTAAGCATGATAATGCATTTGGATCATCATCTTTGTCAAGTTTTCTAAGACCTCAGCCAATTATCTTCTCCACGGTGAGCCTAGACAACCAAATTAGGGTATGTTATCTCACTAAATATGTCCAATATGAGAACAAGGAATTATATTGCAATTAGATAGGGTTTATTTTAGATATGCATATAGATCCTCCCTTTCAACCTCATGCTCACTCTAGTAGGTTAGGACACCTTAGCTCCCTAGCTCGAGGCACTCCTCAAGAATCTTATGTCCCCCCCATCAACAGAACCTAGGTGTCAATTCACCTAGCTTGATGTAGCCCTCGAGGTCTTTCGATGTGCCTGTTTATCCAACCCCCAATGATAACTTCATCATTATCAACAACTAGGAAAGTGAAGATTGATGACAAGAATGACAAAAGGTTGGAGTATTCGCATTTTGGAATGGTCCCAAGAGTGAGTTGCTCAGCCTCATTGATTGCTTGCAGGAATATTTCAAGGATTAGGTAGGTATTTCTCATTACTCAAATAGATTACTTTATTTACATTGCTCTGATGAAGATGTCGAAAAAGATTTTCTTTTTGCTTCTGAATGTTATTTCAATGGATATGTTGTTAAATTACTAGAATGGATACCGAATTGCAGGGAAGAAATGTTAGACATCATGTTGCCAACGTGGTTTATCATTCAATCTCTTTCTTTGTAATTATTAAAAATAGAGATTCTTAGGAAACTAGGTTCATCTATGGATGAAGTCATAGATATAGACTCCTCTTTTCATGTATGTAAAAATGTGAAACTACTTATCAAAACAAAAACTAATAACTAGGTTCCTAAAAAAAAGAAAATGATTACTAAAAGAGGTAACTATAATCTAAACTTTCATAACTATGAAGGCAAAATTTTAGAAATAATAAGATTAGATGATAATAGGAAAATCATATTCAAGACTCTGTAGCTTACTTTAGATTTCAAAAGAAAGTTTCCTATGATACAAATCAGGAGAAACAAAAAACTTCAGAAGATCTCCATCAAGAAAGAGCCTATATATTCTCATCTAGATAACAAGATTCACCAAGAACCAATTTGCATAGAACAAATGGATAAGAGTAGAAAGATATAATTTCCATCAGAAGATTTAGCTAACCCTACTTTAGACATAAAGTTTGAACAAAGGGAAAGTCCAGGAATCAGACAAGCATACAAATCAATAGATATTTAGAGGAATGCAAAATAGGAACAGAGAGTACCTATCAGCAGCAAAGGAAAATTTGGGGTTACAAATATAGGTAAGGGCATAGACATCAATATGGATACAAAATTACAGAATCTTGAGAGAAAGAAAAAACCTAAAGAAACCAAAAAGGATATATCAAGCATCTCTAATACATAGTTAGAGGGTTTAATCAAGAGTAACAATGAAGACTTTGTCTCTAAAAATCCAAGTGTCATACGTGTAGAAGGTAAAGCTCCAGATTCTATAGGAAAACAACATACTAAGAAGCTACTCGATAATGAAGAGGACAATTTAAAAGATATTGAAAATTTTCTATTATTTGAATGGGAAGCAACAGGAAGAGGGGAAGATAAAATTCTAGATGAGGAGATTAAAGCTCTTATACATCCTTCGAAGGAGTCAAAAGAAATATCTTATACTCCCAACAAAGAGACAACTATTAGTCTATCCAAATTTTGGTAGACTCTAGCAGCATTCATTAGTTCACCCTTCTCTTTGGTTAGTAGTCAAAAGCATAAGAATAGTGAACCAGATAGAGCAGGAAAATCTCCTATACAAGAATTTCATAAGTTTCTACATAGGAATTTGGAAGGGGAAGAAGATTTTTAGAATCTGAGCATGTCCAAGACAAAAGAAGACAATCTGGATGCATTAACTAAGGAACTAATCCAAGTGTTCAGTTTTGAAAATATAGACAACACTGATGTGTAGAAAGAAAATCTCATCCAGAGAGTACTTAAATTAGGAGGAGATAACTACACGTATGAAGATTTTAAAAGAGATCTGATAAACATTGAAAAGGAGGATAAAGAAAAGAAAGGCTCACAATTATCTAAAAATGGGACACATATAGAACAAAATGAGGATGAAATGGGGAAGGATAGTAGAGAACTCTCAGATTCAGAAGGGAATAATTTAAAAAATCAGTCAAGCATTATAAATCAAATTTTAAGAGAACTGGAAAGTGAAGATATGGAAAGGAAAGTTGATAGTAGGTTGGATGTCTCTCAAAATGTGCAAAAAAATATGGAGCAGCTTGGGATTCAGATGAATCAGGAAGGTTTAAACTCACCTAAGTGTGGCAAATTGAAAGCTAAAAGAGGAAGAAAATCTTTGAAAGAATTTAGAGAATCAGATGGTTAGAATAGAGAACGTCAAAAGATAGATCAGTTATTTAACAATGGGAAGGGGAAGTGCCTTCCTAAGGATTCATGATGATCACACCATGTAATGCTAGGGGTTTAAATGCCCCCAGCAGGAAAAGACTACTAAAACAAAACTTAAATTATTCAAACCAGAAATTATTTTATTACAAGAAACAAAATTAAATAAATTAGAAGGAACTATATTAGGTAAGAAGTTAGGTAATTGGAGTATCACTCTTTAAGAGTCTAAAGGTGTGTCAGGAGGTTTAGGATTCATTTGGAATCCTAGGAAAGTAACTTTAGATATTGTAAACATAAATAATAACTGGATTAGTGGTATAGTCCAAAGTTTGAAATCTAATCTCAAGTTTATTCTAGTTAATGTTTATGGTCCAATAAATAATCTAGAGAAAAAATTAGCTTGGGAAGAAATTAGCATACTAATGAATGAATATAAGAATAGTTTGGTCTTATTAGGTGGAGATTTCAATACTATAATAAACTCAGATGAAAAAATAGGTGGAGTTTTATAGATCTTGGAAGCATCTGAAGAATTTTAAGAATGGTGTGACTTTCATAACTTGATTGATATTCCTCTTATTAAAGGGAATTTCACATGGAACAACAAATGGAAGGACTTTGCTTATATTGCTGAGAAATTAGATAGGTTCTTCATTCAAGGAGATTTGGATGTAAATAATCTGAATATCCAATCTTCTATTTTGCCGATTGCTAGGTTAGACCATTTCCCAATTAGAATTGAATTCTCTAAGCCCCATAAACTTGCTAGGAACCCATTTAAATGCAAAAAATATGGTTTTTAGATCCTAGCTTTTTAGGAAACATTAAAGAATGGTGGTCATATGGTAATTTTGAAGGATCTAAGATGTTTATTTTTGTTTCCAAAATGAAGATGCTTAAGGAGAAGATTCTCAAATGGAATAAAGAACACTTCAATAACATTTTTAAAGAAAAAATTGATATTGAAGAAAGATTAAAGGAATTAAATTTAGAAGTAATCAAGAACGGTATGAATAATGATAGCTATTTATTAGAAAAAGAATTACTCGCCAAACAAGAGGATATATTATCCAAGGAGGAAATTTTCTAGAGACAAAAAACACGAGAGATGGCTAGATGAGGGGGATTGGAACACAAAATTCTTCCACAACTCTACCCTCTATAATAGAGCTAAGAGTAAAGTATCCAGCATTAAAAACCATCAAGGTATCTCAACTTAAAAACCAACCAAAATTGTGGAAACCTTTGTGGATCATTTCCATAAAATATTAAACAATTTTGAGGGGTCAAACATAGAAGCTCAATCTAATCTGCTCAAAGTAATCCCCAAAATTGTCACAATTGAAGATAATAAAGCTTTAAATAAACCTATTACATTAGAAGAAGTGAGATTAGTGGTATTTAATATGGACCTTGATAAATCACCATGTCCAGATGGTTTTCAGGCATTCTTTTTCCAAAAATGTTGGGATATCATTGGTCCAGATCTCTGGAAAGCCATTGAAGCATCAAGGAATGATGGAGCTCTGTTACCAAAAATCAACTATTCCTTTCTCACTCTGATCCCCAAAAAGGTAGAGCTTGAGAGTCTAGGAGATTTTAGACCTATCACATTATGTAACTCTATTTACAATTTTTTTCCCAAGATATTAGCAAATTGATTAAAGAGCATCCTTCCAAAAATTATATCTGAGCAACAATCAGGATTTATTCCAGGTAGATCCATTCTTGACTGGGATTCTCACCATCCAAGAAACAATTCATTCTACCTACAAGAATAAAGAGGCATGCATGTTTATGTAGCTTGACATTCAACAAGCCTATGATATGTTGATTGGAAATTTCTTTGTAATACCCTAGAAGCTTTCGATTTTTCTCATCAATGGATCAACCTTATTTTTAAATTCATA
Source organism: Cupressus sempervirens (assembly GCA_028749045.1). Taxonomy (NCBI): domain Eukaryota; kingdom Viridiplantae; phylum Streptophyta; class Pinopsida; order Cupressales; family Cupressaceae; genus Cupressus; species Cupressus sempervirens. Next base: position 167,592,201 of record CM053793.1, on the reverse strand, counting down.
TCATCTAATAAAATTTTAGTGCTTATTAATGGGACCCCGAAGGTTTTTTCAAAACTTTTAGAGGTATTAGACAAGGAGAGCCTTTGTCTCCTTCCCTTTATATAATTATGGCTGAAGCCTTTGGGAGAGCACTCACTGAGGCTTATAATAATCAAAAGATTGAAGGTATTACTATCACAAGGAATACTTCTAATATTACTCATCAACAATATGCAGATCATATGATTTTTCCTAGCAAATGCTTAGTAAAAGAGGCACTTGCTTTAAATCCATCATAGAGCTATACATGAAAGCATCCAGACAGAAAGTTAATGATTTGAAATCTGAGATTTATTTTTTGAATACGGATCCAAAGATAGAAAATTAGATCTACCATATCATGGGATACAAAAAAGGTTTGTTCCCATGCAAGTACCTAGGCATTGAGCTAGAGAAAGGTGTGAAGTCCAGTAAGGTATGGGATAGTACTTTGGAGAAATTGGATGCTAGGATTGGTTGTTGGAAAGACAAATGGCTCTCAAAAGCTGGTAAGAGCATTAAGATAAGCTCTATTTTGTCAAACATCCTGACTTACCCTCTTTCCTATTTACCATTATCCAAGCACCTTCTTCATAAATTTGAGGCAAAACTCAGAAATTTCCTTTGGAACAATTGTGAGGAACACAAAAAATTGGCTCTAATAAAATGGGAAAATATATGCAAACCTAAAGATATGGGAGGGTTAGGTATTAAGAATTTACAATGGTAGAATGAAGCATTAGTGGCTAAATTAATTTGGTGCCTCTTTGAGGAAAGAGAATGTAAGTGGAAAAAGATTATGTATAATAAGTATCTTAATGCGGATGATCCTCTATCTATTTTTAGAATGAAGATCCTTCCTAAAGGGTCAGAGAGCTGGAAGTTTATGATTAAGTGTTGTCATCTCATCAACAAATATCTAACTTGGGATGTTGGTAAGGGTGATGCTACCTTATTCTAGGAGGACTCTTAGAATGGGCATCCTCTAATAGACAATAGTCACATCCCCGTGGAACTCAAAGAAAAATTAGTCAATCTATGGGGTAGTAAAGTCAATAACTGCAAGACAAAGATCACTATGGAAGGAACTTCTAGATGGATATGGAAACCTTTGGAGGCATAGAGTTGGACCCAGTTGTATTAAAGACATACGAAGAGATAACACATGATAGGAAATTTAAGCAACTTGAGAGAAATGACAAGCTCATTTGGGTGGCATTGAATGATGGCAAGTATAGTGTGAAAAGTGGATGTAAAGCACTGATACACTCACAAAGATGGGATGAAGTGGAAATTCAACTTAAACTCTACTAGGACCCCACCTATTTGCCAAAGGTAGGATTTTTCTTATGGCTAGCATTTCAAAATAAGATTCTGACAGTAGATAGATTCCATAAATTAGGATTTGAAGGCCCTTCTAGGTGTGTTTTATGTAAGAAAATAAGAAAGGACTATGATCATCTATTATATAGTTGTCCATTTTCCCAAGCGTGTTGGGATTGGCTCAAACATATGTTAGGTTGGTCTTCTCCATTGCCTAAATCATTTATTGATCTCCTCAAAGGATGGCCCACCAACCTGTGTAAAGGCATTTACAGTAAAATTTGGAACATTTTTCCTTCTATTTTGGTGTGGCAAGTTTGGAAAAAAAGGAATAAAATAATTTTCTATGATTCATAGTTAAATCTAGAAGAGTTAATATTAAAAATAGAAGGTAGCATAGTTGAAACAACTAACTCCCATCTCAGGAATTCCAAAAAACAAGAGGGCTCTTTTTCTATTTGGGATGGATAGATGAAAAAGAAATGGTTGAACTTAATTAATCGTCCACTCATCTATTTTAAGAAAAGCAAGGAGGAAAGGGAAATGTATAAATGGTCTCCCCCTCCGAAGGGATGGGAAAATCTTAATTTTGATGGAGCAGCTAGAGGCATCCTAGGAACAATAGATATTGGTTGTATCATCAATGATGATACATGTAAATGGTTTGCTAAAAAAGCCATGCCTATTCATCCTACTTCCAAAAACCTGGTAGAGCTCGAAGCACTAGAAAAAGGTCTGCAACTATGTCAAAAGTTAGGATTATCAAATATTGTCATTGAAGGTGACTCACAAATTGTCTTAAATGCGATAAGGAAATGAGCAACCCCCAACTGGGTCCTTAATTCTAAGCTAGAAGAAGTTCTTGGGCTCCTAGATCAGTTTGTAGAAATTTGGATATGTCACATTTATCGAGAAGGTAATTAGAAGGCAGATTATTTAGAAAATGAGGGACCTGATGGTGTAAACTCCTTGTTATCAAAGATATGGTATAAACATTGCCAATCATATTTTTTATTTTTATTTTAATTTAATTTTTAGGTTCCTTTTCATAAGGTGTGGTCCTTTTAAGAATGATGTAGTTTTCATAGAGGATAGTAAGTGGTAAAGCCTCTATCCAAGAATAAATGTAGGAAAGGGAAGCACAACATTATTAAGTCACCATCAATGGTATATCACTTAGGCTAGTAGGTATAGGTTTAAGTTTTTTTCTTATCCCTTAAATATATCTTCTTACCATATGCTATGGGATCTTTTAATTCGATCCCAGCTTTGTAACGCATGTTATGCTTGTCTTTCAGTTTGATTATTCATCATTAGTAGTTTTAGTTTGGTCTCTTCATTAATCATTTTGTTATGGTTCCTTTTGAAGGGTTTTCCACAACATGATTACATTTAAGTGATGTCAAGCCACTAAGATATTGGAGGAAGTATCAAGGTGTTTCTAGAGTCTTCGATGAGATTTTGTTTTGTTCCTTTTGTTTAGGTCTTGCCATGTCTTTGTCACTTTGCATGTAGTCTTCGTGAGATGGATACATTCATATGTGTTTTCCATACCTCAGAGGTAGTCCGTACCATGGCCTTTCGAGGCAATATAAAACCAAAAAGATGGAACAAGGTGTTGAGGCTAGTTGACAAAATGATGCTTATTTTAGTCAGCAAGGCAATAGGAGAGGGTTTCTTCAAATACAACTTTACCTAAAGGAAAAATAGTGACATCATAGGTACATTCATTGGGTGTATGGAAAGAGCTAGGATAAACAAATGGGACATAGTGAAATTGTGTTTGAATATCTTTGATCCCATTTGGTGTCACAGCTTGATAGAAGCAGTCATGAGTTTGGACGAGATGTTAAGAATGCCGCTTCCTGAAATGTACATGAACCACCCATCAGGGAGAATTGTTGTGGAAAATATACCAAGGTGCCTTGCACTAGTAATAAGGGACCTGGTAGCCTTCAATGAGGTATGGCCAAAAATGGAATCTTGTTTTCAATTCCTTCTTAGATGGAGAAAAATTAAGATGGATAATGGAATTGATTGGATTGACAACTATCTTGGTTTGTTTAATACATACATTCATCTGGGGGTCAGATTTGGTAACTTGGAGGAATTGGACTTTTATACTCACAATATTGAGAAGTCCAGTAGGGAGAAGTTCACCTTTGAATTCCACCCCACATATTTTAAGTCAAAAAACCCTAATGATATTGCAAAAGTCATTATGGTGTTTTGGAAAAAATAAGGTGTGCCTGGTTTAGTAAGATAGCTCTGGTTTTTGGTGGGTGCATCTGTCTACTCCATTTTTTGTTGTTGGTTGGATATTGGCCTAATGATGCCTCTCTAGAAGGGGATTTTGATGGTATCTTGTTATAATCTTGGTCTTATAGCTTTAAGTATCAAATGGTCAATAGCTCATATAGTTTCTATCAATTATCTACCGACCCTTTAGGGATTTTGTTTAAGTAGCATGGCTCTATAGTATGTTCTTCATAATGTAAAAAGAGGAGGGCTAGAGTAGTGGCCTTATACCATATAGAAGACTTTACAAATATGTATAGAAATCTATTATTAATATATAAGTGGATATTAGTAGTAGTTGTGGCACTCTTGAGTTAACTGATATGTGGCATGGTTTCTCATCATTTTATAGCTAATTTAATGGTTTTCATGCGGCTTGTTTCTTTCCGATTATAGTATGGGAATATGCTTAGTTATGAATGATTGGATTTATAATGAAAACTAAGAGTATCATTCGAGAGTAGTTAAATTATTTGGTTCAAATTTCTTAATAATTATGGGTGGTTTTAGCAAGGAACTCTGTTCCCGAGTAGTCTGCTATGTGGTAGTCTTCATTTTGATTATACAAACTGATTGATCCTCATGAATATAAAGTATCAAGTTTGGTAATTCTCTTAGCATGAATGGGTAATTCTCTTATTGATCTTTCTAATGTAATTTTTCATAGATTATCTATTCAAGTATTATTTTGTTCTCCTGTTATTAATCTTGATTTCAACATGCTCTGTCTGGCCTTTTGGAATACTTGTCTACTGATTCACTATAGGCTTAAGTTTGGTAACTTTGGAGTATATAATCAGCATATGGTGTTCTTTAAGAGTATAGCTAGTTGTTTATTTTGTCTTTGGATGGTATTAGAGTTGTATGTATTAAGAGGATAATTTAGAAACATCTCAGTTTTGTATGAAAGGTTTTAGCTGGTTTTAATTTAGTAATGGTTTAATGTATTGACTTAGTCATACAAGGAATCAATTTCCCATATTGGTAAATTCTGATTTATATTGACAATATGCTTTATGAACTTATTAAGTGGGGTATGACAAAGCTTTTAACAATGAATGAGGGGGATTGTTTTGAGTAGTTATGGATGGATAAAGTAGAACCAATCTTTTTTATCCTTCCCTGGTTATCGGATTGTTTATCTAATCAGGAAGCTAATGAATATGTTACTACTAACCATTCTGATGTTCAAAGGAATTAGTGATCTTAACTACCAATGATGGATGGAGCATACAATATCGGTTGGTATGGTTCTCAGGCAATAGGTTTTCATAAGGCATAAGAGGTAATAGATCAAGTGATTCTATGGATTATTCCCATTATATTGTAACAATAACAAATGTGTAATAATTCTACTGGGGTATGCCCCTTTCATGTTGTAATCATAAAGGAGCACGGTCCTAGGCTAGATTGGAGGTTTTCTTCTCCATTCTTTCCTACTAGTACCCATTTGAACGGAGGTATTTTGTTGTATGCTATTTAATTAATTAATTAATATAATCAAGGCTTCAACCATTTATCGATTTGTGATGTGTTGCTCATAAATTTAGGATTAGAAACTTCAAGGATTCATATCCCTATCAAAAAGCTTGATATTTACTCGATCAAACAATTTTCCTATCTAGTTAATCATTTCCAAAATATTGACTCCATCTCTCCCAAAGAACATGCCATCCTTAAAATTTGAAAGAATATGGTTCTGCCACCCATATTTTCTTCCATTAATTTTAGATAATGTTGGGTAAATTCTCCCCTAAAAGGGAACAAAGATGTTTCAAATTAATAAAAAAATACATCATGTCAAAGGTAGATCAAAGATTGGAATATTGAGGTATTTAAAAATGTTTTTATGAAAAAGGAAATTGTTAAATAAGAGATAGAAAAAATTAAATAACACATTATAAAACATAGTTTAGACTAGATGACACACTCAAAATAGAAGGTGTTACAGGAAGAATGGATTGAAGTATCTAAAATAAAGAAAGAGTACTAGAGGAACAAATCTTATGAATCATGGTTAAGCCAAGTAATGAAAGGGGTTCCAACATCATTTGCAACATTAAAGAATCTTCCACAAGTAGACTCATTAGGGATGCACAATGCATTCAAGATGAGGGGATCAACTTCTTTAAAAATCTCTTGGATCCCACCTTCTCCTCCTTTTGTCAACCCTAGGGAGCAAGATCATATTGATGCTATACCATCCCTCATATCTCCACAAGGTAAAAATAGTTTGTTGGTCCCTTTCACACTACAATAAGTTCATAAGGTAGTGTTTTTGTTACCTTTGGACAAGGCCCCATGTCTAGATGGACTTACTGCTCGTCTTTCAAAAATGTTAGGATAATATTGGTTGGTATTTTTTGACAACATTGGAAGAATCTAAAAGGAATGTGACTATGCTTATAAATATCAATACCACAAATATTGCCATCATTCCTAAAGTTAGAGACCCTCAATCTTTTGTATATTTTAGACCTATCTCTTTATGCAATACCATCTATAAGATCTTTACCAAATCCATATACTTGGGTCTTCATCCCATCTCTCAAATCTCACCTGAATAAGGTGATTTTATATCAGGGAAGGGAACCATGGAAGGGGACTTAGTTTCACATGAAGAACTACACTCAATTAATGAAACCACACTCCAAAATTAATAAATAAGTTAGATGTGGTGAACGCATATGAAAGAGTCAACTCGTCTTTTATAATCAAAGTTCATAAGAAATTTAGACTCACAAAAAATGGTGCAAATGGATTAGTTCTTTCATATTGGGACCCTTTTAAAAATTATTATTAATGTTTTCCTTATGAGTTTTATTAAATCTTCACAACGTGTCAGACAAAGTGACCCTTTAACACCATCACTCTTTATTCTAATGGTTAAAGACTTTATTAGGATCATCACAACATGCCATAATCAAGGTCTTTGGGCAGACATTAAAGTTGGTGACACTTCAATATTTGTTACTCACTCTTTATTCACTTACCATACTCTGTTGTTTGGAGTAGAAAATGTAAAAGAAGCTAGACAAATTAAAAACATACTTGATATATACACAGAGTTTCCATGAAAAATGATTAATGCAAAAAAATCAAAGATATACTTGTTCAATACCAACATTGTGATTTCTAATAGAATAAATAAAAATCTAATTTTTCACAGGACATACTCCCATCAACATATCTTGGCATCTCTTTTTTTATGGGATCAAACAAATAAACCTATTGGAAATCTATCATAGATAGAATAAATAATGTATTGCAACTTGGAAAGTGAGGTGGTTGTCCTTATCTGGAAGGATTCTTCTTATCAAATATATCCTTTCAGAAATATTGAATTAGTACTTCTATGTTCTTCAAGCTCCTAGCAAGGTTATTAAACAAAATGAGAAAATTATAAGGGATTTTTTGTGGACAATTAATATGAAAGGTGAAGATAAGATTCCTTTAATACCACAAAAAGATATGTCATTCCAAAAAGAGGTAGGCAATACTAGATTACATGATTTAGCAAAGAGAAACAAGGCATTCAAAGGGAAGTTGGTTTGGCAAATGTATACCAAACTTGAAAATGTATGGTGTCAAGTAATGAAAGGAAAGTATCTAAAATCCTCCAATCCCACTGATATCTTCACCACCTTGGACCCTCTGAAAGGATCTTCTATATGGAACTTCATGATATCAACAAGAGATGTGATTATGAAATACATTACATGGAATGTGCATACTGGGGAATGTGTCTTTTTTAGAGAATATTCATGGAATCATGACAGACCTCTCAACCTTCAAAGATCATTAGGGTAAATTCTAAGTTAGTTATGTTAGTGTTGTTGGTCTGATTTTTTGCAAAATAAATTTCCTTAAAATCATGGTAAAAAAATTAGATTTGAGTCCTTGGTTAAAATCAGGGTTACTGAGCTTTTGTATCATAGGTTTGAAAAACCCTTGAAAACCCTAAGTAAACCCTAGGTCCCCTTTGTTTATTTCAAATTTGGGTGCAAATATTTCAAATTTTTGAATATTCCCTTATGTTCTTAGGCTTTCATGCCTTGCATCACTTTTTCCTTTTTAAGGAGCACCGTCCGATCATGGAAAGATCTATGGCTATCGCTTTGTTGTTATGATAAGATGTGAGTGAAATAACCATTGCGACATAGTGACTACTATTAAACTAAGTTGTTGTTCCCAGATAGATGGAGGTAGTGATCAGAAAGGTTTCGCATTAGATTTTTCAATCACGTATACTTTGTTTTTGCTACCTGAGCTAGAAAAGGAATCGGGGATCACTAAAATATTTTAGGCACTGGTAGTCGCATCATCACTATCAGGAAAATCAAGCTTTTAGCTGATAGCGAGGTAGTGGTTAACTCAAAAACCCATATCATGGTGGCTGCCAAATTTCCCAGTGGTCATTAAGAGTTCCAAGTGGCATAATAAATGATGATATCATTGCCCTATCAAAACCATGAAGTGGGTAATTATGATGTGACATGTTTTTACTTGCCAACACGAAGATAAAATAAGTCACCAAAGGTCGCATTGTCGCTATCAAGAAATTTGTAAACTTCACCGTCAGCGACATAGTGACTTGACAGAAAGTCATCAGGTGGCAAAATTTCAAGGCATAGTGGGACCCAAGCAACTTGGCAACATAACTAGGACCTAAATAATGTTTTTATATGCCAGTTGTGCAGTTGTTAATGCCTCATCAATAACTTGGTCCTATTTCCATTTGTATGAAAGATTCTGATTGATAGATCAAGCATGGATCAACGATACTTGCTATCTCACCATAGCAAGATGGACGAAGATTATATGTAGTGAAGTAGTGAATAAGGGACCCACCACAGCTTAAAAGATTCATCCAGTTTCCATACCCTTAGATCAACTTCCAATCTATGACCGTCGCTATCTCACTATGAAGAGTTACATGAAGATTATGTATAGCGAGATAGCGAATGTGGGACCAACCATATTTCTCATAAGAGTTGTATCAAATATGTGCCATGCGATCAAAGCGGAATCGCTGGTTATCACTATCTCACTATAGCAAGATGCTTGAAAGTTATGTGTAATGAGGTAGCAACCTATTGACACATGTCCTCAGTCACTAGTGGATCTAGATAAAAATGCCAACATTGAAGGAACTATACATGTGGTTAGTTCTAATTGGGTTGACTAGCCAAATTGTCAAGTAGAATGCTTGTCACCTTTTTCGCATCCCTTGATCATAAGATTTTGAAAAGATCAATGGTATAGTTTTAAACACAAAGGTGGTGGCACTCTATGTATTAATTAGATATGAAAGCTTCACATGTAAAAAAAAGGATTATAACACAGAATATTTTCTCAGTTCTGCCTTGTGTAAATAGAGATTTTGAGTTTTTTTGAGCAGAAACAATTACTCAGAAGATTGTATTGATTTTGGCAAGTGTGTGAAGCAGTTTGTTCAAGGAGAAGTTGCAGAATTACAGAAAGGAATAAAAAATAATTTCAAGTAAGTAACTATACTGTAATTTTTGTTGTGCTCCAGTCCTACAAGATATCATCAAAAAATGCCTCCAATGGACTCAAAAAATCTTAAGTTATGGATAGCAGAGGGATTGCTTAATGAAGGTAATTTGGTCTGGGATGTTAATACCTCACAAACTAGTTTAAATTTGTTCAAGAGATGGTTTGTAGAGAGGAAGTTGTTTGCCCCAGATGCTAGTATATAGAATTTTGACTGAGGAAAACTAGTAATCCTAAGTGTTTTTATGGATTATGATCTCCTTAAGACTATGGCAAAGAGTTGTGATCAAGCCACTAAGGTAGTGAGAAGAGAAAAGGGTGAACTTGGCAAAATTAGAACCCTAAAAACAATAACATCATTCTCTAAAGAATTTTTCAAGAAAACATACTTCAATGCCAGGGCAATAGAGATATATATGATCCTCTGCAGAATTTTTGGAGAGGGTGAAGAAGATTTTATACCTATGAGTTTCATGTGTATAGTTACTCTTACTTTTTGTTAATGCACATCTTTCTTTTTAAGGGGGTGACACTTTTGGTAGAGGAATGGTTTTCAATGCAGATATGACTGGGGAAGCAAAAAATGCCCATTTTGTTATATTTGACAGCCACATTACATCCAAGCTCAGATGCTTCACATTAAGTGATAATTCCATAACCTTAGGATGTTGATTTAACCAAGGAAGAATGAAAGGTAAAATTGACTCTTACAGTATAGTATACTGATGGTGAAACTCATGGTTGAGGTTAGTTTGCAATCATCGGAACAGATTTCATCATTGGTGGGCTTAATAGTTGCATACATAGAGGAATAAGAGTAGCAACCAAATCAACATAAAGAGATCTCATAGAAAGAGACCCGAGAAAGGAATTTTTGATCTGCATATCTTTCTATTATTTACATTTTTTTGTCATTTTGTGATAGGTGTATGAGAATATCTCTTGTCAAGACACCTATCAATTCTCTTAGTTTGAAGCTTGTTGCATCTCACATTATATAAGTGAGATTCCAGGGCTAGAGAAGGTCTGAATTCTAATGCTTTTAGTGATATACTTGGTTTATTTTCGGTCCAGTAATTTTGACCAAGTCTTATGATGTATTTTCTCTACAAGTTTACTGAGAATACATGAATATAGAATAATCTCTATGTTTCTTTCTAAGGTCATTCTGAGTTAACTACATATGTATACAATTTTCAAGGAAAATGAATACAAAGTATGAGCTATCCCCATATCAGTTCTTTCTGAATTATGTCTCCTTTTGATTACTTATCTTGATGTTGTGTGAGTAAAATCTTGTGCAATTGAATGCAATCCATTTAGATTGTATATCTTTTCATCACTGCTATTAGTTCAATGAATTAAGTAAAAGCTTTGATGAATCTGATAAGGTTGCTGTAGTAATGGGAAGGATGTTTTGAATGATGGATTCAAGTAAGAATTGCTCATAATATTTGTTGTAAGGCAACAAATCAGATCCATGGAATTGTAGTAGACTTTGAACCCCAATGAATTAGGCACTGGTCAAATTAATTTAGTTGGAAGAGAAATAGATCATAGATGAAAATCAAATGCAAAGTTATAATCAATTTCACTTTTATTTCCTAAAGATCTTCAAAGTTGGTCAATACTTGTTTGCATGAAATATTCTAGCCTTGGTTAGCCACTATTGCAGAGAATATTTGTATATCTACAAAAGAATATATGACCAAATCTATTATATGGGATGTATGTTATTTAAAATGTCATAATTAGCTATATGTTTAAGGATTGAGGATGAGAATCAGAATGAAACTAAGATAGTTCTCATACAACAACATCTAAATTGAGTAATCCCCTAGGTATACCCACCTTGGTTTTGCAGAGCCTAAAGAGAAGAAAACCATTCTTGGTTTTGTTACTATTGGATCCAAATGGTTTGCTTATGTAATTGTTAATGGTAAGTGGCTAGTCCTTAGGTTGTGTAAGTGTTATCATTTCAGTATTGAAGCACTCTATTGCTCAGTAGTTTTAAAACTCCAACAAGTGTCATGGATATTTTGGCTAGACAAGTAAGGTGAAAACATTCTAGTGAACTTCCTATTTAAAAGGAACATAAATTATCTTTCCAAAATCTAATCATTTTTAGAGAAGTACTCATATCAATTTAGTAGGATAAAGTGCTATGGTATCCATTTAAATATGGAATCTATACAATCACATATGAGTACAATGCATCTAGATGCATGTAAGATAGTAAATATGAATACAAGGCAATCTCATTTTGTTGGAACTCTTCAATCTTTTCTAAGGCCGGTTGCTTTGCATGGTTATCTTTAAGAAAAGAAATATTAACAAGTGGTAAGATAGAACATTCAAATATAGTGCATGCCTTTACACGTGTTGTTTACCAACCAAAAATTGAAATAGTAGACCACTTATTTCTTCATCATAAATTTGCACAACATTGTTGGATTTATATTATACAAAAAATTAATTTGATAATCCCACTTCCAAAAACACTTTGGGATATGTTTCAAGGGTGACCAATCTCCTCTCCACACTCCCATGCTTTCTTGTGAAAGTGCACTCTAGCTTCAATTATATGTGTCATTTGGTGGGACATGAACAAACACATCTTTAGGAACTCCCTCAATCCTTTGAGCTCAATCATACCTTCTATCAATTCCTCCATTGTATTGGGTATTCTCAAACTTAATTTTGATGGTTCCTCATGGAGAAATCCAAGTGCTTTAGGTATTGGGGGTTGCATTTGAGATCATAAAGGAAATATGATAGCCTTCATTTCCTAACCAATTCCCTAGGGAAAAAATAATATACGAGAAGCCCAAGCTCTACTTAGTGGATTAATATTAACCAAAAAGATGGAGGTCGAAAAAATCCACATATAAGGTGATTCAATGGTTTTCATTACTACATTAATTGATCTTTAATAAATTGGAAGATTAGATACATTCTACTAAGAGTTTGGACTTTGATGAACTCATTCACATAATGTGCTATGTCTCACACCCTTAGGAAAGGGAATTCAAAAACAGATAGCCTCACCAACCTAGGTTGTGATATTGTTAGTCAGGACTCTTAAGTGAAAAGTATTAATATTGAAAATTTCCCATATCTCCTTTTTTCCATTGATCTAGATAAATTGAGCATACATGTATAATGATCCATATCACATGGGTACTCTTAGGCTACTCTTGTTCTTGACATAATTAAAGGCTCATCCCCCACAATGAGTTATTTTTGTGTGTAATGTATACCTTTAGTTTACTTTTTAGATGGTATTTCCAGATTCTTTTAGGCTAGTTTGATGGTTATGTTTTATTAATTAGCGGTACTCAGTTACTAGGTTGATTAGATGCTATTTCATACTTAGTTGATTTATGTGATGAACTACTTAGTTATTTCATGTGTTTATGTTTATCCTTTCAATGATGGTATATATATGTTTAGTTAAGTGATTTAAGTTATCTCATAATGATTAGTTAGATGAATGATTTATATGTAGTTCTATGGTTACTTACCCCATAATTGCATGTGTATGGTGTACTTGTCTATTTTACTTTATGATTGGTGTTCCTGATGTGGTTGAGGGAGGGAGTCATAGTCACCTGCTAGTTAGGATCTACATGATGCACCACTTCCCACCATTGCCTATTTAGTTTAGAATTATGTGTATGTACATGCTTGGATTTTATGTAGATTGCAAGTACTGACCATTGACTATCGTGAATTGCCAAGATGAGCATGCCCTTTCACAGTATCTCAATGGTATAAGTGGGGTCATAATTCTTGAGTTCAAATCCTAACCTAAGCCAATTGTCCTAGAAAGTAGGACAAGTATCTGAGTTTTTTACCTATTCAAATTCGTCAAGTGATGTGAATTCATGATTTTGACCATGAAGTTTAATTTTGTTCCTTGTCTTTAGTTGAGTTGTTGTTTTAGTCTTGTAGGTTTGTTGTGATTTTTAGTTATAATAAAATCAAATTAAAAGACAATTTAATGATTTAATTTAATAAAAATATTACAAAGAAAATTCATTATTTAATTATATTTAACTAATTGAGAAATTAATTAAATAAAAGAATTAAAATTTAAAAGTTTTATTAAAGTTCCATTTTTTATGTATTTATATTTATTTAATTCAATAATAATTTATTTAGGAGTTTCATTTTTATAATAAACTCTAAATATTATTTTTAGTTAGATTAATAAATATTTTATTTTGAAACATCTTGTGAATTAGTTAAAGAGAGAAATAATTTGATTTAATAAGATTATTTTAAATAAATTGCAAACGTTGGTGCATAAAAATAAAAAAATAATAAAGTAGTAAAGGAAAAGGGGTTTCATGTGATTGTACAACCGAAGCCCTAATTTGGGGGAAAACTCTTTGTTAGGAAATTAGAGTTCATTTCTCCATATCAAGGTTTGGAGGAGCCGATTTTCGAGAAGAGGTTTTTACAAAGAAAAATAAATCCTTGTGTGTCTTGTGCATTCATTGTTTAGCATTAGATCCAGGTAGGATCTTGTAAGTTTTATACAGTAGTCTTCTTTGTATTTTTTATGTCTGGATGAATTTGTTTTTAGACTGTGAATCATGTTGAAACTCTTGTTTGTTGAATTATCGTTCTTCATTTTAGAAACATTTACAAATGAATTTTAGTTTTGAAACCCTTGTTTGTTGAATTATCATTCTTCATTTTAGAAACATAAATTTAGTTTTGCAACCCTTTGTTGAATTATCAAATTCGTTTTAGAAACATAAATTTAGTTTTGAAACGCTTGTTGCAAATTTCATTGTTCCTTGTTTTGAAATCATTTGTATATGAATTAAGTATTAGAAACACCCATTTTGTAAATTTGTAGTAGGTTTCAATTTTGAAAAAGTTTCTATTTTTATCAGGTTTCTATTTTTGGAAAGTTTTCATTTTTAGCAGGTTTCCATTTCGAGAAAATTTCTATTCTTAGCAAGTTTCCATTTTTGGAAAGTTTATATTTTTAGTAGGTTTCTCTTTTTGGAAAATTTATGTTTTTAGTAGGTTTCCATTTTTAGCAAGTTTCCATTTTTGGAAAGTTCCCATTTTTAGCATGTTTCTATTTTTGGAAAGTTTCCATTTTAGCAAGTTTCCATTTTTGGTAACTTTCCATTTGTAGTAGGTTTCTATTTTGGGAAAATTTTCATTTGTAGTAGGTTTATGTTTCGAGAAAGTTTCCATTTTTAGCAAGTTTTCATTTTGGGAAAGTTTTTCCAAAGATTAATAAATATAAAATTATTTTGGTAATAACTGATAATAATTATTAATAAGTTTAATAAGTATTGTTAAATTTTTTAATTTAATTATTTAAAAATTTGATTTATTACTTTATTATTTAAATATAATTTTAAAGTAAATTGAAAATTAGAAAAACTAATTGGGAGAATTGATTTTTTAAAAATAAGCTTGGATGTGTTTATATAGTTTAGATATATGAAAATGATTTGTAATACTAGGGAAATTTTATTATTCGAAAACCTTAGTAGTTAACATACTTTGAAAAGATAGAAACTAAAACCCTACTTACATATTGAACCTTGTGCTTGAAAATGAAATGAAAACTTGAAAACCTTTAGTGAAAATTGAACTATTGTATTTTCAAGACCTAATGAGTTATGAAAGTTACATTGTCTTCTACTTTATAGGATGTGCAATTACTATTGTGGGTTTTGGGTTTGACTTAGTACTTTGACCAAATCAGGATGTTTACTAGAGGCTTTGGGGTTTGTTCTATGATGATGTAATGCATATGATCTTTCATGCCCAACCATGGTGATGTGCCACGTATTTTCTATGATAATTTTGATCTGTTGGTTGTTATTGCTTTCCAGTTTTCTTGTGTAGAACTGAGGTGAATGGTGTAACCTTTAAGTCTTTGATCAATTTTTTTTTATGCTTTCTAGTTGCTTGTATAGGACTGAGGTGATTATTGTATTTTTTCTTTTGGTGCTTTCTAGTTGCTTGTATAAGATTTAGATTGGTCTTTAGGTGCTTTCCAATTGCTTGTAAAGGACTAAGGTTAATTATGTGTTTACTCTATAGATGCTTTCCAGTCACTTGTAAAGGGCTAAGGTGAAAACTATGATTTTATGAGTTATACTTTTATGAGCCTAAGTAAGGTAATCTATGTGTACAATGAGATCTAGCTTGCAATGGAGGCTGAAGCCCAAAGTGGTTGCTTGGGTAACCCATTGTAAGTTGTTTTAATAAGTGATAAAATTTTGTTAAATGAGTTTTAAAATGAATTAAAAAGAGTTAGTGTTTGTTCCTCACTCATGCCTTGAATGCTAGTACAGGCTAGGATGGGAGTAGAGAGGGTGCTTGGTTGCAACTTTGCTTTGTTAGTTTTCCTTGTCTATATGAAAGGATACTAGTTGCACATAGAGACAGTAGGGAGCTGGAGTCCAGAGAGGCTACCACGGTAACCTTAGAGTTGGCTCATGCAATGACACTTGCCCACTTACATAGAAGATTTCCTACATGTCTTTTTTGCCTCTAGGTTTAGATAATACTGGTGTCTTGGTACCCTTTGAGATAGTTTTTTCCAAGTGTTTCCTTGACCTAGATGTTGGTTACGACTTGTGTTTTGATATCTATATGGGACTTGAGACTATCTCCTCAACACGGTGGGAGTGGGTCATTTAGGTTCCATGAGGTCAGGTGGTAGTGCATTTTCTTATACCATTGAGATCTGACTATTTGATGTCATTGGTGGATGTGCTTGTGCATATATTCCTTTCTATTTGATATTATATTTTTATTAGATGATTATATTATGTTGTACTATATTTGTTTATCAAAGATCTTATGAGATGATGTATGTTCATTGAAATTTTCATACCTTGTGACTTGTACAGTGGATGATTAAGCATTCTAACTATGCCAATTGGCATTATATGTAATTGTATATTATTTAATTGGAATTGTACTTGTAGTTATTCTTTGATGGTGGATTTTTTATGTTTCAAATTTAGTGTTAATTAAACTTAAATGTGATTCAATGTCATGGGACCCTTAAGAGATGTAAACTATTTATGATGGTTTTATTTATGTGATTAATACTTCTGCTATATTATATTTGTTGTTTTTTAGTTATTATCTTTCAAAAAAAAAATGTTTGACAAACTTAGTGAAACTTCAGGTTAATTTCTTTTGGTTCCATGGCGGAGCATTACATAGTGGGTTTATTAATGTTAATTGGACATTTTGGAGGGATATATGATAATATTTATTTATAAATAAGAGTCCCAATGGTGTACATTTTGTTTGTTGAGTTGGTTTACGGGTCTTATTTATGTTGATTCTATAGCCTAAAAGTTTACATTATGTAAGGTAATTATAAACATGACTTTCAATTGTGTTACTTGCAGCTCTCACATGCCATCATTCCTGATGTGCAAAGTTATTGTATTGTCAATTTGCACTATTCATTTTTTCATTCAAATGTTGACCAAGGCCTATACAAGGTTGTCTTCTATAAGGATCATTCAATGAGACTTCAATGATTGGGGGCTTTTGCACTATAAATAGTGACTGACTTGTATTTATGACTTAATCCAGAGCAATTTAGAACACTACTAACAAAACTTCTAAATTTCTTACGTAATCCTATTTTAGAACTCAAAATAGATTCCTAACATGTTTCTTTCCTATCTTACCATATTTTGAAATAACAAAGGTTCTATTTAATCTATTCAAGACATTACTTTGCCAAAAAGAAATGATACTAACTAATGAGAAAAATTCTTTAATCAAACAACTACAACAAATAATCTAATTTTAAACAATATTTATCAACTTTCACCATGTCTTTATCTATTGAAAAATTATCCATTTAAACCGTATTCCTATTTTAGCACATTTTGTACTAGAAAGGAAGAAAATAATTTATATCAAAAGGAATATTCTAAAATACTATAATAGAATCTACCTTACCATTATGATCCATTTGAGTAAAATGGCCTCCATTTCCAATGCATTCAAAACACAAATAAGATCCAAATGATTTATTCCATCATCCAATCTTCTATGTTGAGTTTGAAATTAAGCTTTTCCTACAACTATGAAATACTAACACAATTTCTAAACTAGCTTCCTAAATTGTCAAACTTTCAATTAATTCCCTATTATCAAGTAAATTGTTACAAACTTGCATACTCAAAATAGAGTAGCAATGCCTCCCTCTAAAATAGAATAGCAACACAATGTATAGTATTCCTTATTTTAAAAAGCGAAACAATCAATTTGAATGTTCAAGACTGACCGAGATATAAGAAGACAAAACTATGAGTTCTATTTTGCAAAATAAATCTATCAAATGTGTGTCAGTCATTCATAAAATATACATTCATGCTTTAGTTGACTAATCATTTTCTCCAGTTCTGTCATGCAGTTCTTCAGTTGACTAGATCTCTTGGTGTATATAGTTTGATCTCTCCCCAAATATCTCTCTTGAAAAATCTATGAGCATCTTGAAAATGGTAAAATTTATAACATTACCACAAATTTACATAATCCAATTCAAATTGATTAAAGAAAAATATGCATTTATCAACCAAATATCAAAATTAATCCATTAGTTCAAAAATTAACTTTAAAAGTCAACAACCTAAGTAAAAATGCATATAATTCCTATTATTTATAAATATTAACTTTCAAAAGATGTCTTTTAGGTTACCGAAAACATGAGTAGAATATTTATTAATTGATGCCCATCAGTTTCCATCTCCATCTTCTTTAAGGTTCTTCATGTAGTACATTGCAATCAATTTAAATCATGTGACTATAAATAAACATAAAGTATTTATAGCACATATTGACTATGAATTCTTGTGATTTGTTCCCTTAAAATCTCCTCATCCCTAGTGTTTAAGAAATTTACATTCGCTTTCAAAAATTCCCCATAGATACAATTTGTTACTATTAATATTTCAAGTATGGATTATTGTCCCAAAAATTACAAGGTTCGGCTTGAAGATGTAGATTGGGAGTTCCCTTTCAAGGACAATATCTCTTATGCCCAACTTGGTCAAGTGTTTACTTCTTCATGCCAACATTGCTTTAGAGCCACCAAGAGAATCTTGGGTGACAAGTTAATTCTACCATCATAATATGTTTTATTTTACCTTCATAGTTTTCTGCAATTTTTATCTCCAATATTATGGATATGGTTCAGTCTTGGGTTATTTTGGAGGAAATAATTGAAAACAATAAAAGAGGAGATTCAAGGAACTATAAATTAATTAGAAATTAAGAAAAAATAAAATTTATGGAAGGAGAAGACACTTTTTTTAGGAATTTTTCCTTGGAAACCTTTGAAGGACAAGTAGGAATACAAACTAGTTCTTGATAGCATGAAAAGGGTTATTCAAGCATAAGACATTAGCCCATTTAGAATGTTTCTCAAGCTGTGGGTAGGGATTTTGCCCATGAAACTTATAGTAATATTTACACTAAGATACATGTTGTTCTAGCCATCCTAGGGCTTTTTCATCATTCACATCCCTCTCTTAGGTATGGAGTTAGGTCTTTCTTAATGATTGTTTCCTTTTCTTCCTCTACTACTTGTTCCATTATGTCATTTCAATTGTTGTTCTCCATTTTTTATATGACAAGTCATTCACAACTCTCTCCAATCAGGATCGACAACTTGCAACAAGAAATAAAGATACTCAAGTTGGCACTTGAGAACATGTACATTTCTAAAAGGAATTTTGGATGAATAACAAATTTTGGTGTTCCATTTTGTGCACTTTTTTGACCTCTACTTTACTTTATCTAGGTAACTTGTGCTTAGTGATTCCACAACTCAACTCACTATAACTTGTTGGTTTGAAATATGTTTATCCCATGGTTTTGATCACCTAAATTTGAATAATGGGGTGTTTGGATTTTGTGCATTTCCACATAAGGTGCCAATGTTTGTAGTATTCAATCAAGGTTGCATCTTCTTCTTTCAATTAGAGACCTAATATAGTTGTTCATATGGTTGTGTAGATGTTAGAAACTATGGAATCGTAATTCTTCATGAATAAGTGATTTCTTGGTAATATGTATATCTTTATTGGTAGCTAAATGAGTCAAGATGGACTCTAGCTTCAGGGATTCTTACTATCATGGATTGATGAGGATGTAGAAAATGCTTAGCCTATATGGTGGTCCATGTATTAAATGTATATGAAATTGTATATTTCATATTGTGAATACTATTCTATGTAGTGTGTTTATTGTTGCCCATAGTATATGGTAATTTCTCATGATATGGTGATTTTGGTAGTATGAGCCATACATATATGTAGCACATTTTATAAGGCATCTTTCTTGATCTCATTCTCGACTATTTTTTTTTTTTGCTAAACTATGCTATGATTACTATGCTTTTTGTATATGGTAACAATTAGAGGTTTTCTTTTTGGTTCTTTCCTCCACGAGCGTTTTAACCAATTTTCTATATATTAATATATTATTAATGGCTTACCACTTTTGCCAATTTATGTATTTATTTTCTACTGATAATATTGATCCATCCATATGCAATATGATATTGATCAATTATTTATAATATTATTATTTATTGTTATTTTGATACTTATCAATTATAGATTTAAATGATACAATATTGATTAATTTAATTAATAGTAATATTTTTTTACATATATTACTATCAATCAATCAAAAAAATAATGTATTGTTAAAATTTAACACACAGATGGATGTGTGTGTGTGTGTGTGTGTGTGTGTGTGTGTGTGTGTGTGTGTGTGACATTAATCTAAAAAATCAATGCCCTCTTTTGACATGATGTTGTACACACAAGGGTGGTAGTAAAGGAAAATCTTGATGGGTCCTCTATTATTTATAATTATATTATTTACTGTTATTTTGATACTTATTAATTATAGATTTAAATGATACATTATTGATTAATTTAATTAATAGTAATATTTTTTGCATAGATTACTATCAATTAATAAAAAATATATAGTTATTGTTAAAATTTAACACATAGATGTGTGTGTGTGTGTGTGTGTGTGTGTGTGTGTGTGTGTGTGTGTGTGTGTGTGTGTGTGTGTGTGTGTGTGTGTGAGAGAGAGAGAGAGAGAGAGAGAGAGAGAGAGAGAGAGAGAGAGAGAGAGAGAGAGAGAGAATGTGTGTGTGTGCGCACGTGCGTGCAGGCATGCGTGCATGCATGTGCCATAAATCTAAGAAATTAATGCCCTCTTTTGACATGATGTTGTTCACACAAGGGTGGTACTAAAGGACAATCTTGATGGGTCCTTGATTATTTATAGTGTTATTATTTACAATTATTTTGATACTTATTAATTATAGGTTTAAATGATACAATATTGATTAATTTAATTAATAGTAATATTTTTTACATAGATTACTATTAATCAATCAAAAAAATATAGTTATTGTTAAAATTTAACACACAAATATCTGTGTGTGTGTGTGTGTGTGTGTGTGTGTGTATGTGTGTGTGTGCGCGCGTGTGTCATAAGTCTAAGAAATCAATGCCCTCTTTTGACATGATGTTTTTCACACAAGGTAGTTGTGTGTGTGGGTGTGTGTAGGTGTGTTTGTTTGTGTGTGGGTGTGTGTAGAAATCAATGCCCTCTTTTGACATGATGTTGTTCACAGAAGGTAGGTGTGTGTGTGTGAAATATAGTTATTGTTAAAACTTAACACACAGATATCTATGTGTGTGTGCATGTGTGTCATAAATCTAAGAAATCAATGCCCTCTTTTGACATGATGTTGTTCACACAAGGTAGGTGTGTGTGTGTGTGTGAGTGTGGGTGTAGGTGTGTTTGTTTGTGTGTGTGTGTGTGTGTGTGTGTTAAATCTAAGAAATCAGCGGCCTCTTTTGACATGGTGTGTGCGCACGCATGTGTGTGTGTGTGTGTACGCGCAAGCTGTGTGCGCGCATGTGCGTGTGTGTCATAAATCTAAGAAATCAATGCCCTCTTTTGAGCTTCTCTAGTTCTTTCTTTAATTTTTGGCTTCTTGCTAACTTTTTTGTGCACCTTTTATTCTAGGTTGTAATATCCTATTTGTAAAGCCCATATTGTGGCCTTGCTCAAGTTGTTTCTTGTTTTGTTGGGATTTCATGGTATACCTTTAGCATTCCTTTTGTAAAGGGTTTTGGGTCCCTTCAAAATCTATTTTTTACTTAATAAAAAATATGACCTCAAATCATTTTCATTAATCTTTTTTAACTTCCCCTTGCCATGGCTTTGATTTTTATTTTGATAGTTATCTTCATCATCTTCATCTTATTTTTAAAATTCAAAAATTTTATTTCCCACCATACTCTCTTGGTTTCAACTTCTTATTCTATCCACTCTTTGTGGGTGATGGAAACTTAGATTACAAACTATGTTTTGTCTCAAAGTTGTTCAAACTCATCTCTTTGACTTGGAGGATTTAGGATGGTTATCAAACTAAGGTTACCTAGGCAAAAACTACTTTACCCCTAAGAAAAAAGTGGGGGTCACCATTTATAATGGGTTGTGTGAGTTTTACAATACAACACTTTCCTTTGTTGCATTTATTATACATTATCTACCTTTTTGCATTTATATTGAAGATTTGTGAAGCATAAGAAACTAGGTTATCCACATGGCCATAAACCCCATGCTTTATCAATCAATGAGCTAAATGATCAAATTTTATTTTTATATTAGAAATAAGAGTTTCAGAACCAAAAAAAAAAAAACACCAGAGTATCAATACAAATATACACAAGGAGGCCAAGCCTCACCCAGAAGAGAAAGTATCAGCTAAACATACAAAGCAACAAAAGGAGGAAAAGCAAAACTATCTAGCTAAGAAGATCATAGTGATTGTCAACCCAAGCAGTCCAGCCTAAGGGACCTTCCATCCAAACTATACTTTTATGCCCTTGAATCTGCACCAACATAAATAACTCTTCTTTTCTGGCATTCCCTTTTTCTCTAATATCTTTGTTCAATCTATTGCAAGCTTGCTCAAAAAAATGCAGATCATCTAAAGTACTACGCCATTGGTACCCACGCTTAAGCTCAAGGTAGTAAAGAGCATCATGCCCATCACGAAGGAACCTCCTCATTTTGTCCCGTTCAATCATCATAGTAGTCTGCACCTACAAGAAGATTTTAAAGTAAGTGAGTTTTCAAAAAAAATCAGTAAGATCCCTATGCTTACCTTGATACCTTTCCTCGTTCCTACACTTCCAGATCTGCCAAAGAATGTTAGACGACAATATATTCCAAAATAAATTGGTATCTTTAGAAAGACCATTAATATGACCAGAAATAATATAAAAAATATTAACATTAATAGGATAAACAATGCCAAACATTTTCCATATTTCTTTAGCAAAAATACAATCAAGAAGGACATGTCTACTAGTTTCAGGAACTCTACACAAGTTACAAATATCAGAATTAACAAAATCTCTCTTTATAGTTAGCTTGTCCAACAAAACTAACCATTTGAAACATCTAATCTTGGGTTCCACAGGATTCTTCCACAAGATATCAAAATACTTTTTCAAAGCATCAGCATCATAAGAAGAGTACCAAACAACATTAATATGATTGATAATATCAATATTACAATCAATGATTTTATAAATATTCTTAGCTTTGAGCAGAGTAGTAATGATACCACCAGGCCATTTGCACTTCAAGAACCTAAGAGAATCAGTGTGACAAACAATGGGAAGACCAACAGAAGCTTGCACAATCATGTTATAAGTTCTTCTATGGGAATCTGGGATAGCATATTTATCCTTAAGAACATCCCAAGGCATAATTTGATCATACTCAAAGAGATCCATAAATTGTTTAATACCTTTATTAGCCCACTGCCTGGCAGAACACCCTTGGGTAAGGGCCAAAGGTTTACCATTTAGGTGGAGATTCCACCAAATGGATCTTTCACCATGGAGTTGAATATTGGAATGAAACTCCTTGTTAGTGATGAATTTCCTAACATGATCCCAAGCCTTCCAAATAGACCTGAAAACCACGGAGGCTTGAACCATGACAGTAAAATTACCAAGAATGAGGTCACAAAAGGGTAGTCTAGTCCAAGACTTAGCTTTTCTAGGAACATCCCTCTCAATATTGCTCCTAACTAGCACTTTCCAAGGAGAATCACCCTCCATGGACTGAAAAATCCATTTGGCAGACAAGGCTTTACCCTGAGTTCTTAAATCCTTCAGCACAAGTCCCCCAAGGGTCTTGTCAGTGTGGCACCAAGCCCACTTAACAGAATGGATCTTTCTATTCCCTTTGCCATCAGACCAAAGGAATTGTCTGATGGATTTCTGGATTTCAGAAATATGATAGTTATTAAAACACCAAGCAAAAGAATAATATATGGTGTATGAGGACAATATCTTCTGGCAAACCTGAATTCTGCTTGCCAATGATAATGCCCTATTATGCCATTTTTTCAGCTTTTTATCAATCTTCTCTTTCACCCAAGACCACATGTCTTTGACGTCAGGCTCCATCGAGAAAGGGATGCCAAGATATCTAATGATCCTATTAGGACCACCCCATTTAAAATTATATTGGAGAAACCAGTCCGGGGGCCGCTCATCCCAACCTAAACAAATTGATTTAGCTTGAGATATCTTAGCCCCAGAAATAGAACAAAAAAGATTTAGTTTAACTTGCATGTTCCTGAAATTATTTTCTGAAAGTTCAAGGAATAAAGCGATATCATCCGCAAATTGACAATTGATGAGCTCTTCATTATTAGGCAGATAAATACCTCTGACCTCCGGAGATAAGGAATTATCTCTGAGGATATAATAAAGAGCTTCCGAAGCTATGACAAAGAGAGCGGGTGCCAGAGGGCACCCTTTCCTAATGGATCTCCCAAGAGAAAAAGGAGCAGAAAGAATACCATTGACCTCAACCTGAGCAGAAGCATCATTAAGAAGCATAGCCACAGTGTTACAAAAGAAAGGAGGAAAACCAAAATCATCCAGCATCATAAGGATAAATCTCCATTCAATCCTGTCATAGGCCTTCTCAAAATCCAAAAGGAGCATGGTAGAGTTTTGATGAGAGCATCTAGACCAATCCGTGGCTTCCTAGCTAGTTATGAGATTCTCAAGAATATATCTACCCTTGATAAAACTATTTTGGGTAGAATTAACAAATTTAGGAAGAATATTAACAAGCCTAAGAGCCATAATTTTTGCCAAAATCTTGTAGGAAACATTAAGAAGGGTAATAGGCCTCCAATTCTTAATAAAGGTTTTATCCCCTTCTTTTGGGAGAAGTTTAATAATCCCTCTATTGATATCCTGACCCAGGGTACCTTTAATCAAGGCTTCAGAATAAAGATCAAAGAGATCCTTACATATCCATCCGATGTTGGACTTATAGAATTCAACTGGGAGACCATCAGGGCCCGACGCTTTATCATTATTAAGGGCCTTAATAGCACCTTCAATCTCCTCAACAAAAATATTATTAGCAAGAATAGCACTATCATTAGGATCAAGCTTTTTAGGAATAAGCTTCCTACAATGAACTCTAATCGACTTAGCCTCAGGAGAGTCTTCTAAAGCAAAAAGAGTCTCATAATAATTAGCAAAGTCCTGAATAATAGACTCAGGGTTAGAGATGTCTTGGTTATCAATCGAAAGTCTATCAATAGACTCTTTAATACGTTTATGCTTAAGAAGGTTGAAAAAGAATTTCGATCCCCTATTCCCAAATCGGAGCAAGTGGGATCTAGACCTGATCCTGGCTCCCCAAATTCTAACATGTTGATGCTTCCTAAGAGCATCTTTGGTAGCCATAACCTTGGAAAGAAGATCCATATTGGAAGAGTCATTTTGAATGTTCTCCTCAGCAACTTGCAGATCAGAAGATAATTGTTTTTCAACGAACCTATAGTCCTTAGCTTTTTTCTGCCCAATGGTTTGCAAAAAGATCCTCCAAGAGGAGAGGTTAGTATTCCATCTATCAATATGGGATAGGTTCTGAAGATTAGTTTTATTTAATCCTCTAATAATCTACACAGGAACAAGGACATCCTCATCCATGAGGAGGCTAGTGTTTAAGATGAATTTACTGCTTCTAGACTTGTGTTGAAGGGGACTATTGTTAAAATTAACCTTAGTCAAAATAGGGTGATGGTCAGACAAAGTGGTGGCAATAACTCAAACAATAAATCCAGAGATGTTAGGAGGGAAAGAGAAAAAATACTTATTGGCATAAAATCTGTCAAGCCTGGAATAAATCCTAGCATTGCCCTGCTGAAAGTTGCACCAGGTGTGCCATAGTCCAGGGTTGGACAAATTTTATTTTGTGTTTAATAATGAATGGTATATAGGGCACAATACTTATTGCAGGTTTTACATAAAAAAATGAAAAGCTAATTGCGGTTGATCTGAGGGAAAATAATTATACATGATTGAGTTAGAGAATGTTGGAATAGATGATATTTTAAGGAGTTTTTATACTTCACCCTTATAAATGCCACACAAATACAATAAGTACTTAATAAATCATTTATACTATTAAAATATTTATAAAAATTATAATATAAATAAATCAATACTTTTGACACAAAATATATAATTAAATTTTAATAAAGCATCACTAATTAAATTGAACCAACATATATGTATTTTTAAAAGTCCACTTTAAAAAAGACTAGAGGTATCATAAGATACATCATAGTAAGTTTTATTATTCAAGTTAAGGTATGTTACCATACTTTAAATCTTTTAGATTTTTTTAAAAATTACTTCATAATTTAGAAAATGCCATTTCAATCGAACTAAATATTAATTCATATGTATTTAATATTTAATATATTGTAAAATAATTCAAGTTCAATAAATCCAGAAGTAAAATATACATATAAAAATAATTTAAAAAAAGAAATTACTTTAAAAAACAAATATTTTAAATATTAAAATTATGCATTACTTTTGAAGTATGTATTTGTGTGTTATTTTGCTTTTTTTTTTTTAGAAACATACAAATTCTTATTGATCTTTCTAAGTTGAAAATTAAAAATTAAAAATTATTTTTAGACATCTATATAATAATTTTGAAAATATTTTTGTATTAAAGGTTATATATCTTTAATCAAATTCACAAGATTTATTTCCCGCCATACTTTATTGGTTTCAACTTCTTATTCTTTACATTCTTTCAGGTGATGAAAATTTACATTCCAAATTATGATTTCTTTCAAAGTTGATCAAACTCATATCTTTGACTTGAGAAATCAGGATGGTTATCAAACTAAGGTTACCTAGGCAACAACTACTCTACCCCAAAGAAAAAAGTGGTTGTCACCATTTATAATGTGTTATGTGAGTTTTACAATACAACACTTTTCTTTGTTGCGTTAATTATACATTATCTACCTTTTTGCACTTTCCTTGTTGCATTAATTACACATTATCTACCTTTTGCATTTATATTGAAGATTTATGAAGCATAAGAAACTAGGTGATCCACGTGGCCATGAACCCCCATGCTTTATCAATCAAAGAGCTAAATGATCAAATTGTATTTTGTATTCTAATGAATAGGACATAAGGCACATTACTTATCGGAGGTTTTGCATTAAAAAAAAGCTAATTGTAATTGATCTAAGGGAAAAATTCATAACTAAACATGATTAAGTTAGAGAATTTTAGAGTGGATCATATTTTAATGAGTCTCTATGCTTTGCCCTTATAAATACCACATAAATACAATAAGTACTAAATAAACTATTTGTACTATTAAACAATATTTATATAAATTACAAATATAAATAAATCAATACTCTTGACACAAAAATATATAATTAATTTTTTTTTAAAACTAAAAGAGGGGTAAAATTTTATTAAGACAAAACAAAAACAAAAAGGAGAGCTCAACAAGTAGCTCTATCCTGAGAAACAAGGGCATCTAACTCATGAAATAGATCCAAGGGTAGCTGCCCCCTATCCATAATATTCCAATCCTGGACATGATTAGAAGCCCATTTGGTCAAACAATCAACAATTTTGTTCCATTATCAAGGAATGTAGTTAAAACTAAAAGACTCTAGAGAAGTACAAAGGCAAAGATTTTGATTAACAACTAAAGCCAATTGCCAACTAACATCCTCAAGCAACTGCAAAGTAAGCAAATTCACCACCAGTTGAGAGTCAGATTCATAGATAAGCTTGCACCATCCCCTCAAACAAAATTTCTCTACAACATATAAAATGCCCAAGGCCTTTATGAGATTGTTAGTATGACAACCCTTATGCACTAAGAAAAAAAATTAAAGTTCTCTAGAGTCGCATTGAGCCACATCCCCAATGCTAGCAGGACCTGGATTCCCCCTAGAAGAACCACTAGTGTTGACTTTAAGAACTTTGGGTGGAGGATACAACCAATGACCCATACCTCCATCTAACTTACACTTAGACTAAATTGTTTCTTGAAGAGAGTGGGAAATCTTCCACCAAAGATGCACGACTCCAATTTGGACATCTTGGAAGATTTGTCAGTTTCTCTCTAGCTAGATATGCCAAAGAATAAAAGTGGGGCCATCAATCCATGCAACCTGAAGAGGTGAAGCCTTGAAGGGGCCACTCCCCAAGCAATCCCAAAACTCAGGCAAGGGGGAAACATGCCGACAAGATAAACCCCAAGCACTCCACCAAAGATAACATAATCACAACTTAAATTAAACTAGCATATGTGTATTTTTAAAAATCCACTTAAAAAAACCTAGAGACATCTTAAGACACATCATAGTAAGTTTTCTTTTTAGAATTAAGGTATATTATCATTCTTTAAATCTTTTAGATCCTAAAAGTTTTTAGGAATAATTTATAAAATGTCATTTCAACATAACTAAATTTTAATCCAAATATATTTAATATTTACTATATATAGTAAAAGCATTCAAGTTCAATAGATTCATAAATAAGATATAAATACAAAAATCATAAAAAAAAAACTTTAAACAACTAATATTTTTAAATATTAAAATTATGTATTGCTTTTGAAATATTGTATAAATGTACTATTTTGATTTTTAATTTTTTTTGAAATATACAAAATTTCTTATTAATCTTTCTAAGTTGAAAAATAAAAGTTACAATATATTTTAAAACATCTATATAATATTTTTGAAAATGTTTTTAGATTAAAGAGTATATATCATTAAAATAAAGAAGGAAAAAACACGAAGCTCAAATAATAAACAACATTGACTATAAGTTAATTGGGCTAATTGTCCACTTGTTATAAGTTAATTGGCAGATTGTTTGGTCTATAAGTATAAAATAAATCATTCATACTATAAACAAAGATTTATATATATTATAATATAAATTAATTAATATTAAAAAAGAAGAAGTTTTCAGCAAGTGCGGGATAAGATTGTGAGATTAAACAAATAAAAGATGGACTAAAATAACACCACTTATATCAATTCTCATCTCATCAAGATAAGATGAACCCATAAAATACTATCATAGTTTGCAAAGACCAATCTTATTTCAAGATACATATAAAATACCACCAAATTAAAAAATATTCAAAAAGAGTGAGAGATTGCTAAGGACAAAAATATATTATCTTAAATAAAATATTATTATTACATTTTGGCATGTCATTAAAGGCCAAAGTGGTATTAAAAAACTTCAATCTACCATACCAAAATGCAATCTCAAACAAATAAAATACTGGTTTAACTACATTACAAAACATACCAAAGTGTTTTTGCTTTTATGGTTCTTAATAATTTTTTATAAAAAAATCATACAATTTAAAATATTCATGAAGTCATATATGTTGAATAGAATTTTTCTCATAGAATATAAAATATATTATATATATTTGTATTTTAAAATCACTCTCTAATATATCTTCAATTGAATTGAATTAAATTAAATTTTGAACTTAAATATTAAATAGAATATTAATATTACTATAAAGCCCATGAATGATGAGGCCAAACACCCTCAAAAGCAATGGTAGAGGATTCTCATAGTGGTCACATTCATGACTCACAGAGGTTGTGTCCTCCCTCATTAGAATCCATGTGCCTCAATCATTGATGTGGGCATGAAATGCAAAATGGTCCAGTGCATAGTTGTATAGAGAATAATATTGGAGGAATAACATCATTGGATAAGCTCACTATGCCAAATAGCAATAGACCAGTAGGACACTCTTGAAGGCAAAGCAAAGTAGGTGGAACCCAAACAAAGCAAAAGAACAAAGTGAAAATTCAAAGGAAAAAATGGACCATAGTTGAAAGAACAAACAAAAATGATTGCACTAGAGTTCACTAGAAACATGTAAAGTTTGGCCTTAATGGGCAATTTATAAAGATTTTTTCTTTCTTAAGGTTATCATTAAAGTGGTAAAAGACAAATACTAATATTTATATTAACATGTGGGACATATGGAATATCACCAACCACAATGTTACAAGCTGGCCGGTGGATTAATCACGTATGTGTGGGATCCATGGTTTATGAGGAGGGGTATAGTGTTTTTTAATGTTAGCAATGGATGTTCTTTGGCCAATGGCTGAAATGAAAGACAATGGAACATATGTGGGAGTCCACCACGTGGAAACCAATATGAGTGGTTAACATTTTCCTGTCTATGTCCCTATTCGATGTGATCTTGACATTATTTAGGTGTTTGTTAAGATAGGTGTGTGAATGTAGTTGGTTAATTAGTGAGAATATTCAATAATTTTTTTCATTCTTGTTCCTATTGGGTGTGATCATATAGTTGGTTCATTAGCGAGAGTGTGTAGTTTATAAAAAGTGTTTCACTTTAGGGTTTTTTCATAATGGCTCAACATTATGATAGATAAGAGTCTTTAGGTGATTGGATTGTTTCGTTGTGTTATAGTTGGAGTTAATTAATTGATTTTGTAATCAAATTTGTATGATTAAAAAATGTCTAGTTGATGAGATGATGGTTTTGAATTTTCTATTTTCGATTATTTTTAATGATTGATGGTTTGTTATAATACTGAAGTGATATATTCTTTGATATTTATGCTGAATAAAAATTAGATCTAAAATTTATGTGTTTATTATTAACAAAATGACAATTTAAATATAAATGAATTAAAGTGTATGAGAAAATGTTTCTACTTTTTCTTATATCATCATCAATGAAACTCAAGTTTAATATATGATACTGTTCTCTTAAAGATTTATTATCTTAAATACTACTTAAATTAGATATATTGATACAATTAGTATGTTTATCATTTGTTAATGGAGTTAAAACTTCTCATGTAAATAATTCTTGGTTTTGGATAATTAAAGAGGTTATGCTCAAATGGTTGAGCTATTGAAGCTGAACATTGAATTCCCAAACCAACATCATAGCATTGAAGCTTGTTGTAAAAGTAGTAGTCTCAAAATTCATTTATAACCATCCGATTATGAGTCAAATAGTAGGCATATTGATCCTTAGTGAACTAAATATATGGAATGTGGATCTAAAAACTTAGCCCACATAGTTAATATAGAGAATATTGAGACATATAAGTTTTGTCTATGATTTTTCTACCAATTTTTTTAATAGCCTCTAAAAACAATCCAATCTTAGTCAATGCCAATAACATTAGTTGAGATGTGAAAGATATGTCAACTATGGATAGTGTGAAGTACATTTCACTAGGAACAAATAAACTAAATAATTTTAATTCTTATCAATATTGCAAGCCAAATCACAGTTTGAGCATAAAGGATTTTATAACTTAAACACATGGCTCCCTATTGTTTAGCAATATGATGACGAAATAAGATCAAATATATCTTAAAGTCAAGTCAAAAAATGGTCAAGAGATTTTGATACCGTCAACTTTAGGCACATTTTTCATGAGGCAAGCTAAGTATGAAATATAATCTCCAATATTAACGTGTCTTACTAACAACCCATAATGATCTAGTTATCCCAAGAAGAATGGTCAAGCATGGTTTGGATTGTTGATCAAATTATTATGCCCTTCATTATTACGATTATAAAATGTAGAGAAGAAAGGATATAAGTGAAGATGATCAAATTATTTATTTAAGTAATGATTAATGTAATCATTTCTTAGTACGGATGTTATGTCAACTATGCTTTTTTTTAAATTGGAAAAAAGCATATAGAGACTATATCAAAAATTGACACAACAAAAAAAAATTGTCATACAATGACTTGGACAACAACTTGAGACTATGTTGGATGTGGCTTTGTTGAAGACTAAAAGGATTAATGAGCCTTCTTACATGCTAAATGATGTAAGAAAGCCACACAACTTTACCAATGCTAAGAATTTTCTATAAGAGCTTTATAAGGAAAAAGAGACGAACATGTAACAAAATATTATTTTTTAGTAGTCCTATATTATTTTCTAAAATGGGACAAGAATAAAGTTCCTACCAACACGTTAAATTATGTGAAGCTATCAAAGCTCAGTCTATGTTATTTATATACAACTTATAAATGATAACTATGAATTATACTAATTAGTTTGAAATTTGCATATCTTAGTAGATGACATTTTGATAAATTATGTTTTCAACATAGAATAATATTATATGTATGTTTTCATGTTTAGCCAATGACATTATTATTGTAATAATGATTAATTAAGGGACACCATAAATTACTACTTATAACTAACTTATTATATATGGTAGTATGGATTTTGCCATTCCCAATAATTTCTCATAATGTTTTTTCTCTAAAAAATAGTACTAGTAATTCATAACTTATCAACATTTATATAACAAAAATAACAAGACTCTCAAATCATATCAATGATTATGGTTTATTTTTTACAATACATTTTTTAGAATAACTTATACCTACCAGAATTTAATCTCATGATTAGAATGTCATCTACAAAATAGACAAGATAGAAATGTATGTGTGTGTGTGTGTGTGTGTGTGTGTGTGAGAGAGAGAGAGAGAGAGAGAGAGAGAGAGAGAGAGAGAGAGAGAGAGAGAGAGAGAGAGAGATAAGAATCAAAACACAAAATACATCTTATTATGTGGATTAACACAACACAATAAGTAAGAAAACTCTGTGTGTGTGCATGCGCGTGTGTGCATGTGCATGTGTGTGCGTGTGCATGTGTGTGCGCATGCGTGTGCGTGTGCATGTGTGCATGTGCATGTGCATGTGCATGTACGCATGTGTGCATACACATGTGTGTGTGTGTGTGTGTGTGTGCATGTGCGTGTGGGTGCGTGCACGTATGCGTGCGTGCGTGTGTCAGTGTGTCATAAGAATCAAAACACAAAATACATCTTATTATGTGGATTAACACAACACAATAAGTAAGGAAACATAAAAATATACCTCGTGTTTATAACCGGCCATTTAAAATAATTTTATTTTTCATACATATATATTTTAACCTAGATATATTCAATTGAAAAAGAACTTACATGCCTTAAAGTTCTCATTCACATCATGTTCATTGTGTAAAACCATCTCTAGGATAACATGATTAGCATTGTTTTCTAGATCCAATTAGGATAATTTATAATAATCAACTAAATGTAAAGCGGGTTTAGTGTGTATAATAAAAGTCCTTTGAATCCAATAAGGTAAAAATAAGGTTGAGGGATCTTTTCAACTATAGAAACAAAGATGATATCCTATTCTGGTCAAATAAATTCAACCCAAATTATCACTTAAGGTATTCCGTTGAATACCAAGCAAAAATATTTCCAAATAACCTACACAAAACTATGACCTATTCAAGAATCTCAAATTAAATGGTTATGCTTTAAGTTTCACGATGTTGAAGAGTGAAATAATGAACATCTATATATTATCCTATTCATCGATTAGCTTAACTTGTAGATATTGATCATAAGAAATCATATATATGTTCAATAAGCAACTATTGAGTCCTAAAAGTATTATACAAAAGAATCATATGGTTCATAAAAAATCATCAACCACAAATCAAGATTTAGACCAATTTTCACGATTTAAACAAATAATGACAGTCAAGACCTAGTAATAGTCACTTACAGAACTCAATATACATTGTATGACATGATTTAAGAAGACAAACTAATTATTATTCAAATAAGCACTCACTCTAGAATGCTATCCTTAAAATCTAGATTTCTATCATGATCAAAATCTAAAATATAAATTTTCCTTCACTATTTTCCTATGGTGTCTGCATCGAATGGAGGTGTAAAAATTATTACTTTATTAATAAAATATATGAAGGCTACATTGGTAAAGAATAAATAAATAATCAAAAGTATATAAAATAATGATTATATTTAGTATTGAAAGTAATTTATTAATATTAAATTTTAAAATGTCCCCTTTCTCAAAATAATTAAGAGATTTAAGTATTTCTTAAGTTAATATAAATTATGAGATTTTTAAGTTCACAATACAAAATCACACTCAAGAAAGTCATCTAAAAGGAGTAATTTAAGGGGTTAACATGTATAATACAATCTAATAAACATCCTTAAAAAATCCCATTGAGTAAATATATTGATAAAGTGACTATATATTCATTTGTTTTAATCTAATTTCAGTGAGAAAAAAAAGCAGATTCCTTATTCATAAAACTATGTTTTATATGCATTCATATGAAATAATAGAAATTAAGAAAAAATAGTCAATCAACCTTATTATTATTATTAACTCAAAGACCACTACTCTTTTATAAAGAAAGTACATTAAATATATTTTAATTGTATTATTTTCTATCTTCATTGATGTTTTCATCTTTATATCTAGAGCTTTGGTATTTCTTCATTTTTCTTGTATTTGTGTAAATTAAAATGAAGAATATATTTTCACAACATAATCCATATGTTGGGGTATCTATAATAAGATGATTCGCAACACCTTTTACATAAATGGTGTAATTCTTCGAATGATAAAATATGTTCTCTAGACTCAAAGGTTTAGGACTATAGTGATCAAATTGTTATGAAAATATAATAGTGTAGAAAATTGTAGAGAAGATCAAACACACATAATACAATATTTATGTGGAAAACTAGGTAAAGAACACTAGTAAAAAACCATGGGTCAATAACTCAACTTTAATACTTAGGAATTTTTACAGTTACAAAAATGTTCAAAAAATTTATCAACAATCATGACTTCAAGTTGCATATAACAACCGAGTTGTAAAGTTCCAATTACATACCACTTACTAAACTTATTATGTATGACTCGTACAACTACATGTAATACATTTGTCGAAATTACTATTTTTTCAAGTCACCAAAAGATGTACTATTTATAGTAACTCGACTAACACAAACTTTCTAATTGTAGTAGCTAGAATCAATGTAGTGCCTCTCCCATTTGACTTCTGTAAGTCATCCTGATGGATGCAACCTTGTTGATCTTTTGTTGAGATGGGATCATGATTGTGACCCTGAGTGGTCTACACTGTCGAGGTGTTTGGATTTATGTTTCTGTATCAGTTGCTTTGATTATGCTTTTGACTAATCTATGAGATTATGATTTGATTTATGGTTCATTGAGGTTTGTGCTATTGCTTACCAGGATCGATGTGGTATCATGAGGTTGTTCCATGATTACCCTGAGATGTGTGAAGAGATTGCACTTTGTACTATTACTGTGCTACACTGGACTAGGATTCCTGTAGCAGTGGGTAGTCATGTTTATGACTATGGTTGTTTATATGTTTTAAATGCCTTTTTAATGCAAAGTAATCAACTTTTATTAAATGCTTAAATGATTAGAAATGTACTGTCCATTTGGATTATTTGGTTATGTGCTGCAGACTTTTACCTTGTTATATTTTGATCTGAGAGATATTTGTTACTCATGTGATGTTTTACATTTTGAGATGACCTGAGGGTCAGATGTTATACTTTGATTTCAGTATCATAGGTTTTAGACTACTATGTTGTTCAGTTGATCATATTGCATGATGATGCCATTTTGAGATGACAGTGTATTTTATGATGATATCTGGTTATCTGGTATTTGGACATACCTTTGTTTATGTTAGGTGATGGATTTAATGCTATGGTTATTCACTTCATTCCTGCATTGTTATGCTTTATGCGAACGTGAGTGATGTAAATAGATTATTTTAATATAATTAAATAAATGGTTAAATTAGGTGATTTAATGCATTTATTGCTTCATATATGTTATTATATGCAATTGCACTTGATCGTGTTGTTTAGTGTGCAGGATTTATATCCCTGGTAGTGGCACATGGAGTTAGTGATTCAACCATTCATATTTTACCAATGTCGTCCTTGTATGGTCTACGTATCCTTATTATTAAATGTTTAATTTAAACCGTTTGGTGATTATTAAATATGAACTCATTTGCATTATGTGATTAGACCAGTAAGCGTGTCTATGCATTTAGAGGTTTGCATTGTCACGAAAGTTATTAAGGAAATTTATGTGTTTTTGGGTTTTGGGGCTTTTTAATTGATTTATTTTAATTTCTAGGAGCTTTTCCATAGATGAATTCCTATTTATAGGAATAGCCTGTTTTCGTTTGGGTAGATTCAGGGTTTAACTAGGTTGGCTAGTAATTTGTCCTAATCGATTATTCACTCAAAAAGTGAATAAGTATCCAAAAAGGAACTTAATTCCTCACTTCTAACTTTTGGATTGGAAAGTTGGAGAGTAAAACCCAAAATCCTCTTCATGAGGATTTATTGTTTTGTTCGTTGTGGGAGCTACGGTGTGGGATTGTCGCGAAGTTGAGCTCATTGGATCCAGCTCGGGGAAACCTTGGATTGCCGCAATTTACGGCCACTTCTGCAAGTGTTTTATTTTTTGGTTCAGATTTCTATTTTGTCCTTTTGGCTGTGAGGTAGGGCTTTCCCATTTTATTGTTTCTGCTTCTATTTTTGGTAGCTGTTTTTTTGGAGGTTGAGAACTAGTGTTCCCCTCCGTTTCTGTATGTTAGTTCTACTGGGTTGGGAGGGTATAAACATTTCTCTATTTTTTGGGATGAGGGTTTGGGGTTTTACGTTGTTATGCAAGCCATTTTTGCATACGATGTTTGAATTTGATTATTTTTGAATTTTTGGGTTCCAAATTTGGGGTTTTTACCTCATTTTGTGTGCCACCCTATTTTATCATATTTTCTTGGCACGATGTGGGTCGTGGACCTTGATGATCTGTTTGGATATTAGTTAGACCACTATTTCACTTTTATGTTGCATTGGATGTGTGTTGCATTCGTACTCCCAATGTTGTGTTCGGTTGAGTGATTTTATACTTGGTGTTATTGTTTCTTTTAGACCTTTTCTTTTGTTTCATGAGCGCTAGGATTCATGTAGAATCCATACTCTCAGATTGAGGCCGGTTGAGTGAGTTCATGATGTTTGGTCTTGTTGCATCATTGGGATTCATGTAGAATCCATACTCTCAGATTGATGCCGGTTGAATGATTTTATGATGTATGGTTTTATTAGCTTTGGGATTCATGTAGAATCCATCCTTCATGTGTTGCTTTCAGTTGGGTGTTATCTTTTGCATTATGTTCTCATCATGTCCTTGTGTTTTGATCTTCATGATGGTGGTGCACCACACACAACTACGTGCACATACATTTTTTGGGTGACTTGTGAGGCTCGATCTTTCATGGTACTTTTAGAAGTTATGATCATTGGGGTTGGGATGCGAGTATGCATGCCCATGGGCACTTGTCATAGGATGAGCATGGGTAGGGTAGGGTAGCATATGGAGGGGCTTCTATCCTACAACCTAGTGACTATTCCCCAGTTGGCAAAGGAAGTTTTATATAAGTGATAATTAAATTAAAAAATTGGGTGGTAATAAATACAAGATAATAAAATGTGTGAGTTGTGCACCTTTCATTGTGAAGAGTTGTTGCCCTAGGTTGTGCGCCTTCTGTTGAGAAGAGTAGCTGCCTATACTAGCTTGGGCTTTTGGATGCCAAATCACTCTCCATGATGTCAACCCCTACTTAGTAGCCTTTTGAGTGTCTAAGTAGGACCTATACTCCTTGCATTGTCTTAGGTTCTTGGTTACAACCATCATACTATCTGGCATGAGTGTTAGCCTTGGATGTTGTGCTTTATGTGTGGTTGTGGTTGGATCATTATCTCCATCAGCACGACAAGTGTGGACCTAAGTGTTCCACATGGTTGGGAGGCGTAGCCACCTTCACCACTACTAGGGACTGGTGTACAGAGACAATCTCTTATCCTAGTGCGACTGTTGCTAGATGTTTTCACTTGATACTTTTGGTTTTAGAGTATGCTTTCTTGTGATTTATGCTTTCATTAGAATGCTTGGATATCATGTTTAGATGATGTTAGTTTATTTGTCTCATTTCTCATATTATGATGTTTAACATATGTCTACAAGATATGAATTGTTGTATTGGATTATCTATTGCTCTTTGGCTTAACATCTTAGATTTCCTTATTATGATGATCAGCATGCGTCAGGTGATGTTCTCCACTTTGTAGAATTATCTTACGATTTACTACTAGCATGTTAGTATTTCATTATGCTTTTGATTATTTGCATGTTTAGTAGTGACGTCCCTATTATGATAGTACCGATGATTTGATCGATGGCTTGGGATGTTACGCGCAGGGGATGGCTAGGACCCACGATGGTCTTATGATGCTATTGATGGTTGGGAGGAACTGCATTCTTAATTTGGTTGTTTTGTTATTGTGATATTATCTCTGTTCATTGCGATGTTGCTTATGTTCATTGTGATGTTGCTTTTAGTACATTCTTTTCTATTGTAGTTTTAGATGGTTAGATTTCAGCTTTTTGTCTTTCAGTTTGTCTAGTGTTTTTGCCTTGAGATGTGGATCTGGTACTCCCTGGTGTGGAGGTTTTTATCTATGTTTTAGCTTTTTTTTTGTCCTTAGAGTTTTCTTTCTTTTTCCCTGGGTGACCATGTGTCAACATGGTGCGATACAGTATAGTTTCTCACGCCTATTTGAGGAATGTCGTATGATACTTTAAAGTATCGCACACCCTTAGAAGAAATGTTGTACAATACACTTCCAATATTGCACGCCCTTTGGAGAAGTATCATCCAACCCCTGATTGTGTTGCCCTCCTTCTGGAGAAATGTCGTGCGATACTAGTAAAGTATTGCACAGTGTTGATAAAGTGTCGCACGATTTTTATGAAACCTATGCAGGTGGGCAGCAGGCACTTTTCGGTCTGATCTGAACTTTTCAGGGATGGTTCGGGGTACCCTCTTAGGTGTTCTTCAATCCCTTGGTGTTGCTTTTTGTTTTTCGTTGTGTGTGTTTCTGTAGTCAGTCTCTTGGGGTTTAAAATTACTTATACTTAAGATATATTTTAATATATGCGATGAATCTTTTGAGATAGGTTTCAGACCTCTCGGAGATAAGATAGAGATTCTAGGAAATTTCAGGGCTTCAGGATTCCAGGCTTAGCCAAATTTTAGGATTTTGCATTTTACCTCAGCTAGGTGTTTTATTGATGTGTGGTCGTTTCTTCGAGCCCTCATCATGTGCGTGGTCATTGTTGGCTTTGTTTGTGTGTGTTAGTTTGGTAGTGGTGTTCGAAGATTGCCATAATTGTGGTGAAGTCTTTCGTTGTGATCTTTGTGATCCCTGCATGATGTCTTGTGCATTCATACTTGTAAAAAATAAATTCTTGGCTTGTATTTCATCCTTGTTTCCAAGGATCTCCTAGTGGGGCATTATAATCGACCCCTATTAACGACTCAACCACAACTATATGAAGAATATGATGACTTCACATTCTAACACACATTGCATAAAAATGATGAGAGAAGGAGAATTCAAGTGGATTTTTATTTAAAATAAGATAGTGACATATATAATTTTTTTAGGGTTTGGGAAAACTAGAGCAATAAGAAATAAATTGAATAAAATGTAGAATAAAAGGGTCAAAAATAATAATTCACAATAACATAGATTTAATATAATTCACCTAATGTGTGCTACATCCATAGAGAAAGAAACACCTTCTTTCCTTTATTATCTAGTGAAGAGAAAATTACAATAAGATGATATTTCACATTACAAATTCATTGATTTAGTGCAATCCCTTTTCGATGGTTTATAAAGGTTGATTTGCAAGTCAAAACAATAACTAACTCCTTTATTTAAATAATGAGAAATTTTGGTTTGAAAAGTGCTACTCCTAGTAGCCCTTGATGGGGGTCTTGTCCCCAAATCCATATCATGGGATCCACACCTAAAATATGATGATGAAATAAGTTCAAATACATCTTAGGTTAAGTAAAAGAAAGGTCAAGAGATTTTGATACAATCAACTTTAGGAATGTTTTTCCATGAGGCTAGCTAGGTATGAAATTTTATTATTTATGTGTCTTAACAACAACCCATAATTATTTCTTTCCTCCCCGAAGAATTGTCAAGCATTGTTTGGATGTGTTGATCAAATTACTATGTCCTTTAAGATTACTATTAGAAAATGTAAAGAAGCAAGGATATAAATGAATATGAACAAATTATTTCCTTAAGTAATGATTAATGTAATCATTCCTTTGTTATGTCAACTATGGAAATTCAACTCCCATATCTAATTGGATGTGGCCCTATTGAAGATTAAAAAGACCAATTGTCCTTACATGCTAAAGGATGCAAGAAAGTCACACAAATTTATCAATGCTAAGGATTTTCTATAAGAAATTTTAAAGAAAAAAGAGAACATGTAACAAAATATTAATTTTTACTAGTAAGCTATATCATTTTCTAAA
This sequence comes from Cupressus sempervirens, assembly GCA_028749045.1. Lineage (NCBI taxonomy): Eukaryota > Viridiplantae > Streptophyta > Pinopsida > Cupressales > Cupressaceae > Cupressus > Cupressus sempervirens. The sequence goes on along the minus strand of CM053793.1, from coordinate 167,552,257 downwards.
ATGGGATGAGAATGAAATTCCTACCAACATATCAAATTAAGTGAAGCTGCTAAATCTTTAAACCTTCTAGGGGTCCTTGGCAAGGTGACCCTCTTTCACTAATCCTTTTTATCATTATGGCATAATGCTTGGGAAGACTGATTCATGACAAAAGGAGCAAAGGGAAAATTGTGGGTTTTAAACCTTCTTCCAGCCAACGTATTTTCTCCCATCAATAATTCGTGGATGACACCATTTTAGGGGGAGAGGCTTCAATGAAGGAAGCTAGGAATGTGAAGAGAATCCTTAGCACTTATTCTAAAGCCATTGGTCAACTCATTAACTAGAGCAAGAGCTTGGTCTTCTTTATTAACACCCATGTGGATAGAAAGAGGAAAATCGCTAGCATTTTGGGTTGTGACAATGGATCTCTTCTTTCTACTTATTTGGGGCTTCCTCTGGGGACTAAACCTCCTGAAATCTTTTGGAATAACCTCATTGACAAGTTTAATATAAAGTCGGCAAGCTGGAAAGGCATCACCTTGAGCTAGGTGGGGAAAGTGCTTCTGATCAAATCTACCCTAAAGAATTACCAACATATGCTTTAAGTCTTTTCTCTATTCCTACAAAAGTGGCTAATTCTTTGGAATCCATTCAGAGGAATTTATTATGGGTTGGTGCCAAAGGAAATAAGAAGTACCTGCTGGTGGCGTGGGAGAATATTTATAGACCCAAAAAGCAAGGAGGGTTGGGGATTAGGAATTGAAACAAATCAATAGGGTGCTTCAAGCTAAATAGATATGGAGGATTTTCAACTCCATATGGGAATGAAGGGATATTATGAAGGAAAAGTATGCAACTAATGTTAATTTCAAACAATTCATAAGTAAAGACCTTGACCCAAGTGGATCTAACATCTGGAATGACATTTTGAGAACGAAGGGCTTAGCCATTGAGAAAGCAAAATGGAAATTGGGAAATGGTGAAGATATAAACTTCTAGCATGATGACTGGCTAAGACAAGGGCCATTATGGAACACTGAGCCATTTAACAGATGGGGAAATTTATGTATGGAAGATATGGCTATAAAGTGAGTGACTATAAGGATAAAAATGAATGGGTGAATTGGACTGTGTTGTCCCAGGAGCTAGAGCCATTGATGAACATGATAAGGAATATTCCTCTATTGTCCAACAAGGATGTCATTATTTGAGGGGTGACAAAGGATGATAACTACACCCTTGCCTTAGGATATGAAACGATGCAAATCAAGGAGGCTACCCCTATTTGGGATAAAGCTTGGTATCCTAGCCTTATTCCCAAAATTAAGTTTTTTTTGGATAATGCTAAAAAACCATATCTTAAGGGTGGAAAACCTCACAAAGAGGGGGAATCTGATTCCTAATAGATGCATTCTTTGTAAAAACCATAGTGAGAGTGTGGATCATATCATTATTCATTGTCACTTCACCAGAGATATATGGTCCTATTTCCTAGCTCTCTTCACGATGACTTGGTGTTTTCCTAATAACACTTTAGATCTCTTTGAATAATGGCACCTTGGGGCTAATGGGGATGTGAATAAGGGCTTGTGGGAATGGACTCTACCTCATGTCTGTTGGGAAGTGTGGAAGGAGTGGAGCAACAAAATTTGTAGGGAGAAAGAAACTAATGCTAAACTTGTCTTCCACAAAATCTTTAATGCTTTGTTAGAAAACTACACTACCAATAAAGGTCATAACCCTCTTCTGAGCATAAAGGAAATTGACAAAAATAAGAGGGAGGATTTCATATGGACTCTCCCACCTGAGGGTTAGTGTAAAGCTAACTTTGATGGGGCTGCCAAAGGCAACCCTAGCAAGGCTAGGGTAGGTGGAATCATCAGAAACACCCATGGAAAATGTATTGTTGCTATCTCATCTCCTTTGGGTATGCAAACTAACAATTATGCGGAGGTGTCTATGGCTCATCAAACTCTTGAACTAGCTCGAGAAATGAGAGTAAAAAATCTATGGTTTGAAGGAGACTCTAAGAATATTATAGGCTGTCTTATTGAGAAGAATGAGCCTATGGGGACATTTACGAATATTATTAAAGAGTGCATTTAGATCCTTAAGTCTTTTAATAATATATATGCAGCTCATGAGTATGGGGAAGCCAATCAAGTAGCTGATAGGTTGGCCAACTAGGTAGTCAAGAATGGTGAATTAAAAATGTGGAAGAACAAACACAATATTCTGCTAGAAATTTGTGAGTTGGTAGGAAGGGAGAGGATTCCAAGAAGATAAGGAATCATTAAAGGTTACATGTTATGGGAATTGTGCCAAAATATGATGTGTAAGTACGATAGACAAAGCATGAAACACTTTTTTTTTTCATTATTGCACTTTGAGGCTCGATATTGCATATCAAGTACACAAAGTGAAAAGGTGTTTTATGGAAAATAATCATATTAATAGGAAAAAACCTTCAAAGCATGTCACTACTAGAAGAAAAAATTGTAGAGATAATGATATAGAGATAGATGGAGTTTTGGGCAAGCAATGTTTGAATTTACCAAGGATGTAGAGGAAAAGAAGGCTCTAGTGAAGAGAAACACCTACCATCTGCCGAGTTCTATCAAGCTGCTACGGAGGTTTGTGCCAAGGGTCATCATCAAGTAAATTTTCCTCGACATGAGATTTGACCGCCTCTGCACTCACCATTTCATGCTTCTTAACCACTTCAGGTATGGGGCAAAGATTTCTATTCTTTTTTTCCTATATTCCTATATTAACGAGAATATCAATGACTATAGGGAGAAGCACATAGGTAATTTTGCCTTCCATGAGGTGCTTTTTCTATTAATTTATGATTTTTCTAAGGCTAGGACTATAGTGAAAGAAATTGAGAATAGGTAGATGGGGAAGGAGAGTAAAGTTGACTCAAATGAATAGGGAGAGGATTATACCCCGTCTGATATCAAGGAAAGCCAATACATGCATTCAGATATGGAAGAGGATTTGTAGTATCCTCCCCTATTTTTTTCCCAAATAAAGAAACTTGCAAGCTACTTTATGATATCAATTAATTTTCTTAATAACTCAACATAGCATTTTTGTCAAACACTTGGCACACATACTACAATATATAGGAAAATCAGAAACTTCTTATTTGCTAATTAAATATTGATTTTTGCCATGTAAATGTGCTCATACAATTGTCTAACATGCTGCGACAAATATCAGTCTCATATTCAACAACTACAATGCAAAAGTATAAAAATTTGACAGAAGAAACCTGGAATTAGTTGCTGTAGTATTTTTGCAGATGTAGTTGGTAGCCTTCCAAACCCCCAAATCAACAAGAAAAAACAATAAACTTGTTGCAAATACTATTCACACACTGTAGAAAATTCACTATTCATGCACACTATAGCAACCACTATTCACACGCACTGTAGCAAAAACTATTCATCTGCACTATAGCAAAACACTATTCACGCGCACTGTAGCAAAACACTATTCATCCGTACTGTAGCAAAACACTAAATAAAACCCAGTGTGTTTGGAAACATCATTAATCCTCCTGACTATGTCTTTCAACAGTGAAGAGAATGCTAGCAAAGAGGGATTCCGTCCTCCAAGCCTGATAATCAGATATCCAGCAACATAACATTAATCTTCATCCAAGCATACTAAAAAGAAGCTCTTCCATTTCTTTTATAGTGTTCTCACAAGAGCTCAATCCTTCTTTTTCTCAATGTGGGATAAAACATAACTCCCTTTATGTAACTTATGTCTCCAATGTGTTATAAAATAAAGAGGACTCTTTTAATTTAAATATTTCCCACAAACTATAGTCTATGCATTAATAAAGTTAAATATTTAAATTTAACTTTATAAAATAGCTTTATCAATGCATAACAAATCTTATCAATGATAAACAAGTCTTCTTGTTGATTTTAAACAATTACCATCGACATACCGCTGCCACTGGATGTTCGACCATGTCCAAGATGACTTACTCTAAATAGTAAGTATGCCCAAAGTTGCCTCAAAACCCCACAGAAAGACCTGCAACTGAAACTATCTAGGCCAAATGACCCCTAAGTCCCTTTAATGTCTTGGTTAGCCTATGGGACCGTGGAGAAATAGGCTAATGACAACATCATGCTATGAATGCTAAAAAGGGGACATTACAGTCCGCCCTTCCCAAAATTGCTTGTCCTCAAGCAACTTCAACTCTGGATGCTGTAATATCTGCTCATTTTCCCAAGTAGCATCCTCCATTGGTAGATTCCTCCACTTGACCAAGTACTCCTTGATGATCTGCCTGCGAAGCACCCTCTCCCTGGAGTCAAGTATAGCCTCAGGAACCAAGATAAGCTTTCCCTCATCATCAAGAGGTGGCAATACTACTAAAGGCACCACATTGTGGCCCAATCCCTTCTTAAGGCGTGACACATGGAACACATTATGCACTTTACTGTCTGCAGGAAACTCCAACTCATAAGCTACTTCACTCACTCTCTTGATTACTTTGAACGGTCCATAGTAGCGTGGTTTCAATTTCTCTGCTCCACTCTTCTTGAGAGAGGACTGTCTATATGACTGTAACATGAGATACACCATGTCTCCTACCTCGAAAGACCTCTCAACCCTGTGCTAATCAGCATATTGCTTCTGTTGATTTTTTGCCTTGTGCAAATTTTCCTTCAAGGATCGCATAATGTCCTGACACTCCTGCAAAATATCCTTGGCCTTAGGCACCCTACTGTCCCCAAATAAAAAATCCATAAAATTAGGAGCATCATACCCGTACAGTGCCATGAAAGGGGACATTTGAATAGACATATGGAAAGAGGTATTATATCAGTACTCCCCTAGATGTAGCCACTTCACCCAAGCCTTCTGCTCTCCTGCAATGTAGTTTTGAAGCTACCCCTCAACCCATTTATTCACTATCTCTATTTGCCCATTAGTTTGGGGGTGGTAACTGGTACTTGGAGTTAGCTCTATTCCACACAACCTGAACAACTCCTGCCAAAAGTGGCTCATAAACCTACTATCCCTATAGCTGACTATGCTTTGTGGCATCCCATGTAATCTAAATACCTCTCGAAAGAATAGCTCTATTGTCTGTACTATTGAATATGTGGACGAAATCTCAAAGAAATGTGCAAATTTTGTCAATCTATCTACCACAACAAAAATAGAATCCCGACCATGTGCCTTTGGAAGGCCTGTGATAAAATCCATGGAAATGCTATCCCACTTCTTCTCTAGTATAGGTAGGGGCTGTAGTAAACTGTCTGGAAAGGAATGTTCTTGTTTGTTCTGCTGACACATTGGGCACTCCCTAACGAACTATAGCACTTTTGACTTAAGCCCCTTCCAAGAGGGAGAGTTATTGACTCTAAGGATGACAGATGGGAGGATGAGAATGATAGAGATGAGGAAGATGAGGAGCAAGGCATTGAGGAAAAGAATGAGCAAGAAGTTGAGGAATTTGGGTCTAGCCAGTACACATGTATGATTTCGGGAAAAGAAAGGAAAGTGGTTTGGGGAAATTTTGATAATATTTTTGCGAGGATGGGGCTTAAGAGAGAGATGATCAAAACTTTGGTAAGGAGAATAAGGAGGGAAAAATTCAAATGGAGGGCTGATTGACCCTGCCTTTTTTATTTTGAGTGACATCACAAAGGAAAACCCTCAGATGGATGTGCTTAATAATGCTAAAAATAGCACTATTGATAGTTATCGAACCACTAAATAAAATTTCCATGAAATCTAGGAGCTCAAATATAGAGTGGATAGACTGGAATGGGATAATTGTAGCATGCAGAATAGGAAAATAGAGGAGGAAATGGAAGTGGATAACAAAGTGGAGGGAGTGAAGAGTAGATTTTAGACTATGGAGGGCACTTTGTAGAGATTAGCCGAGAAAAGCTATAACACTCTAAAAGAATCAAATGAAAACATAAAGGTGATCATAAAAAAAACTTGAAGAACATAGAGATAGTAAGGAGCATGACCATTCTATCAATGGGTCCTTGGTCTTCTGGTGAAGTTGAATGGTTCACAAAGAGCCCACCAAGGATCAAGTCTTGCTAAGTGCAAGGCCTAAAGACATCATAAGGGATGAGGCCAGGATTGTGCCTTGGAAAAAATTGGCAGCGTGGATGCTCCTTATTTCTTGGCTCTTAGCCGAAGAGGTTTCAGGCACACCTAAAACTTGTTTGTGGATGATCTCCATAAAAAAGAGAGAGGAGCATGACCATTCTCCCAATAGTGGGAAAC